>CAUYRH010037644.1:0-49780 GCA_963574655.1 Perodicticus potto | reverse complement strand
GTTTACATGGATGGAGCTGGAACATATTCTTCTTAGCAAAGTATCTCAAGAATGGAAGAAAAAGTATCCAATGTACTCAGCCCTACTATGAAGCTAATTTAAAGGTTTCATATGAAGGCTATAACCCAACTATAGCACAAGTATATGGGAAGGGGGAGGAGGTTGGGGTGAAGGGAGGGTAATTGGTGGGGCCACACCTATGGTGCATCTTAGAAGGGTACAGATGAAACTTACTAAATGCAGAATACAAATGTCTTTATACAATAACTAAGAAAATGCCATGAAGGGTATGCTAAACAGTTTGATGAAAACATTTCAAATTGTATATGAAACCAGCACATTGTACCACTTGATTGCACTAATGTATGCAGCTATGATTTAATAAAAAAAAATAATAAAATAAGTCATTATTAAAAAAAATAAATTCACAGTCTCATTAAGTCTAACTTTAATTCAATTAGAATCTAATTGTCATTCAAGAAATCTATCATATTAATTTATTTATTTGTCTTGGATGCATAAAATCTCAGGTTCCAGGAAAACAGGAATCAGGGAAATTCTGAACTTGAAAACAGTAAGGGCTGCACCCACCCAACCAGGGACTCCAGGAGCGATGCGACCTGCATCCTCCCTACGGAGCCCTCCCTGCCTCTGCAGGATGCCTTCTGACAGGCCAGAGACTGCTGGAGCTGCAGGCTCTCTTTGCCAAAGTCACCAGAACTGCCAGAACCGTATGCAGCATCCCCCTGCTGCATGTGTGTCCCATGTTCCAGAGCTGCTCCCACAGCAGAACTCCCTGGCTGGGGCAGTCGCAGAGGAGCTACACAGGGTCACTTCCTACAAAGATCCAGCAACAAAAGAGTGATCCCGCTGGGGTCTATTCTTGGAGAGACACCTCCCCAACTTTGAGTATGGCCAGAGGAAACCAGATCTCACTCTATAGGGATACCAGTGCTGCAGAGCAACAAGGGCAAAGGCGCGGTGGCTGAGGGAGAAAAGCTTTCGCTGACTTTTTACCCTCAGGATTAGACTGAGTCCAAGTGGAACACTCGCCAGTGGCTATTGAGTACCCAAGGCAGGCAACGGTGAGAAACAATCATGAGGCAGAATCAACAGAAAAATTCTGGCAACTTGAATAATCAGAGTAGATCAACTCCCCCAAAGATCGATGAGAGAGACACAGCACAAGATCCCATCCATAAACAAATGGCTGAGATGTCAGAAATTGAGTTCAGAATCTGGATAGCAAATAAGATCAACAGAATGGAGGAAAAGGTGGAATTAGAATTTCAAGCAGTAATCCAAAAGATGTCTGAAGAATTAACGAATTCAAAGACAAAATGACCAAAGATGTTGACACACTGAGGCAAGAATTTGCAGCCCTCAAAGATCTGAAAAATACAGTAGAATCCCTGAGTAACAGAATGGAGCAGGCAGAAGAAAGGATCTCTGACATTGAAGACAAAGCTTTTGAATACTCAAAAATGCTCAAAGAGGAAAAAAACTGTAGAACAAAAACAGATCATTCTCTCAAAGAGCTCTGGGATAATTCAAAGAGATCTAATATTCACCTTATAGGAATACCTGAAGGTGATGAGGTTGCTGTGAAGGATACAGATGCTTTACTTCATGAAATAATCAAAGAGAATTTTCCAGGCATGCCAAGAGATCTTGAAATTCAGATAGCAGACAGTTTCAGAAAACCAGCATGACTCAACCAAAATAAAAATTCTCACAGACACATTATAATTAACTTCACCAAAGTTAATATGAAGGAGAAAATTCTACAAGTTGCAAAACATAAGAAGTCCATAATCTACAAGTGGAAGAATATTAGAATGACAGCAGATCTCTCTGCTGAAACTTTTCAAGCTAGAAGAGGGTAGTCATCAACTTTTAATCTCCTTAAACAAAATAACTTTCATCTCAGAATCCTGTATCCTGTGAAACTGAGTTTCATCTATGACAGAGAAATTATATACTTCAATGACATTCACATGTTGAAGAAATTTGCCATAACTAAACCAGCTCTCCAGGATATTCTCAGACCTATCCTCCACAATGAACAGCACAATCCTCCACCACCCAAGTAAACCCACTCAGAAACTTTTGATCAAATTCCAACTTCCATAGTAGAGAAATGATTAAAAATGCCCACTGCCATGTATAGGAGGTGGTGGGTTCAAACTCGGCCTCGGCAAAAAAAAAAAAAAAGACACCGCTAAAAAAAAAAAAAAAAAAAAAAAATGCCCACTGGACTTTTGAAAAACTTGATACCCAAAACCCTATCTGACTTATCATTACTCTCAATTAATGTGAATGGCTTAAATTGCCTTCTAGAGAGGCACAGGATGGCTCACTGGATACAAAAACTCAGGCCAGACATCTTCTGAATTCAAGAATCTCACCTTACCTTAAAAGATAACGTAGACTCAGGGTGAAGGGATGGTCACCTATAATTCAGGCAAATGGAAAACAGAAAAAATCAGGAGTTGCAATTTTATTTGTAGATACAATAGGATTTAAACCAATAAAAGTAAGGAAAGATAATGATGGTCACTTCTTATTTGTCAAGGGCAACACTCAACATGATGAGATTTCAATTACCAACATTTATGCACCCAGCCAGAATGCACCTCAATTTATAAGAGAAACTCTAACAGACATGAGCAACTTGATTTCCTCCTGCACCATAATTGTTGGGGACTTTAATACTCCTTTGGCAGTGTTGGATAGATCCTCCAAAAAGAAGCTAAGAAAAGAAATTTTAGATTTAAACATAACCATTCAACATTTGCATCTAACAGACATCTTCAGAACATTTCATCCTAACAAAACTGAATACACATTCTTCCTATAAGGCAACAGATCATCCTCCAAAATTGTTCACATCTTAGGTCACAAATCTAAGCTCAGCAAATTGAAAAGAACGGAAATCATTCCTTGTATTTTTTCAGACCATCATGGAATAAAAGTTGAACTGAGTAACAATAGGAATCTGCATACTCATACAAAAACATGGAAACTGAATAACCTTATGCTGAATAATTGCTGGGTCATAGACAACAATTTGTTTCTAAAGTCCTGATCTAACAAATTCATTACAAACAGGAAACAGATTATTTTAAATGGCTCCTTGTGGACTATAGAATAAAGTACAGATTTCTCAGCAGAACCTACAAGGATGTTTATAATGTGGTTTTGCCTCTAACCTCTTCCCTACTACACCTAACATCCCCTTATATCCAGGACCCACTTTAGAAGCTGTGGGCCTTCTGAGTTTCTGGGGTAATATAAAAGAACAGTAAAACCATTGCTTGACAGAAACTTAGTGTTTGCACTGTGTTCAGTTCCTTCCCAAGTTTTAAGAACCATGCAATTTTAGAGTTCAGACTCAGCAAAAGAGAAATGTTTCCACAAACCTTTCACAAAGTCTTAATACTCCTCTAGCTTCCTGTTTTTCTCCCACTTCCTGGTCCTAACTCCGCTGTTCACCAAGGTTTAAAAGGGACAGAGGAGATGCTTCTGCTGTTGTCCAGGGTCCACATTCTTTTTGATGTCTCATGGTTCTGAACCTGCAGAAGGTTCACTTTATGCTTGAAAGTAGAAGTTGCCCAAACCATGCAAGGCAGTGGGTGATTCCTTACAATAAAAGAGAGGGTGGGGCCACTAACACCATTGAGGTGATAAAAAGTACAAGTGCAGGTGTGACTGTAATTGCCTGTCACGCCTTCAGGAGCCTCAGCAGAGAGAGGAGGGCAACACATTTGAAAATTTGCTACTAGTTGGTACAAGTAGTTGCATGATTCTCTAACACAACCTGAGGAATTAAGTCTCCTGACACCCTGCCTCTTTACACCTTTGCCTTCATTCTGTTCTCTCTTCCCAAAATGCTCTTCTTGTTCCATTTTCTCTGTGTGAAATTCTCTCCATTCTCCATTCTTCAAGGTCCAGTTCAAACTCAGCTCTTACACACTGCCTTCTCCAGACTTGGTTAGAGAATGCACAGGTCTTATTCCTCCCTCTGTATTTCCATTGCCTTTGGTCACATTTCAGGCAGAGCACTTTCCACAGTGGTCACTGTTGGCATTTTCATGTCTGCGTCACATTTTAGACCAAGATTTCTTTAGGCCTGGGCCATCTCCTATTCTCCATTAAATTTCCAGTGCCTAGAATCATGCCTTCATTGCAAATGGCATTCAATAAGGGCTTATTATACTGTTTAAAGTTTAACTGTTGTGACCCCATAAGTTTTGGCTCCAGGGCATGATGGCTTTTGATATAAGATGTGATTTGTAATTTGCATTGGCCAAGCTGTCCATATCCTTTGTTATGATGCAGGCAAAAATGAAACAGGACCTGTCAGATTTATTCCACTTTCTTTAGCCTTTGTTAAAATAGAGGGTCCTGTAAGTTTCTCTGGATGGAGAAAACAGACTCTGGAGAATGAACACTTAATTGCCTGATCACTTCACATAGCTTCCTGTACATAGGCATTAAGAAGAGTTATCTAAAAGTCTTTACCAAGGGAAGATATTAAAGGAAAGTTGAAGAGCATGTATCATCCAATTTGAGACATGAACATAATTGGATTTATTAGAAAAGGAAGAGACAAAAGTAAAGGATACACCTGAAACCAAACTTCTTAAGGGCAGAAACAATTTGTTATTCATTTCTGACTTCACTCTATACACTACAAGGCACAGAGCCTTTGCCCTCAGTGGGAACTCAGTCAGGGCACTATTGACATTTATCAATGCCAATGTTTGTTGAAAGGATACATGAACGAGTCAGCTTGGCTTAAGAAATCAGTAAACATGTCTTCAGTGATTGCTGAGGGATTTGGGGACATTCTTGCCCATCTTTCTTGCCCATAGAGAAATTGTCTCTTCATGTGATAAAACAAGACTGGCTGGCCTTTAGAAATTATCAAGCTCAGTATCTCTACAAGAGTTGCATTTACACAAACTGGTAACATTCAAGTGATCTAGATGCCACTTTCTAACTAAGAGATCTTGAACAATTTAAACTCTATAAGCCTTAGTTTCATAATCTACAAAATAGGAATTATGATTCCTATCTTGACCAGTTATTTTGAATATTATAAAATAAAATGTATGTAGAAATCAAAGTACAGCCACAAAATGAGCCTTTGATAATGCAAGTTCTATTCTTTTTGTCCCATTGGATAGTGAGAATCTGATCCTGCCACCCAGAATGATACATTATAAATGTCATATTATATAAGGGAAATCGGTTCAGGAACTTCCCATGGAAGGCTTAAATCTGGCTGGGCAGACTGATACCCAAGGCCTACTCCAATATTCCAGCTCTTGGGTGAATCCAAACTAGGAATTGGAACATTTGCTTCTGGTACAGCATGAGGGATGTTATGATGGCTCATCCAGGGTGCTATGGAGGAAAGAGGCAGGATCTCAAAGTACCTGAAGATAACCAGGAAGACTTCTCAGCAGAAAGGACACTGAGATGATGTGTGTCAGAGGAGTAAGGCCTAATCACATGGGTAAGGGCTAAGTAGCAGGGCCTTGGGGCACAGAAGAAGGGTTTAAAAAGTGAAGGGAAATCTGGTTCATGAAGGCCTGTGAGCTTTGCTGTTTAGAAGAGAGAACACAATTTGAGGGAGTAGAGCACTCTGAAAGGACTTTGAGTTAAGAAGTGACGTGATCAGATCTGTGCTTTTGAGATATTGAGAAGGGAACAATAGTGGGGGGAGGCCTTACAGTTCTGGAGCTGTTCATGAGAACTAAGGTAGAAAACAAGGTGGATGGAGAATGTTGGCTGAAGGGGAAATCTGTAAGGATGTAGAATTCATTTATTTTGGACAGCCTGACAGGAAGTGTGGGGCAGAGGAAGGCAACACGGTTGAGAGCATGGTTTTTGGCTTAGGAAGTGGTGTGAATAGTGGTGCTAGTCATATAAATAGGGAGTATAGGTTGGGGATAGGAAAATGAAGCTTGATTTGGGACCCGTTGTGTTTCAGGAGGCTCTGAGACCTCCAGATGGAAATGCTCAACATTTACACTGATAGAAGACCTCCTGGCATCCATGACTAGGACAGGGAAACTGTCACGCCCCTATTGAATCTGAACACCTGCATTCTCTGTTTCCAGTACTTCGTCTTCACGGGGGTGCTGGCCATGGTGACCTGTGCGGTGTTCCTCCGACTCAACTCCGTCCTGAAGCTGGCTGTGCTGCTGATTATGATTGCCATCTATGCCCTGCTGACCGAGACCGTCTATGCAGGTCTCTTCCTGCGTTATGATAACCTGAACCACAGTGGAGAGTAAGTGCCCACCATTGTGAGTTCAAAATATACTTGCCTGGGAAAATGACTGAGGCAGAATTATTGAAACGAGGGGACTGACTGAATATTGACTTAGAGGTCAGCTCAGGGGTTCTCTAGCTTGCAAGTCTAGGCAAAATCTCTACTTTCCACCTGTTCCGTTTGTATGACTTCCAAATTAATTAATTAATCAAAGTTTGAACTAGATAGGAGCTCAGTATCTCAGGTCTCCTACATACCAACTAATTTATGATTTCTTTGACTTCAGTGGCTCCAACACTTTTGTAAATTCTGATGACAATTTGTCTGTAGCAATGTGGATTCTAGCAGCCACTGTGTATCAAGCACTTATGCGCTTTGCATCACACAGTCAGCCTTTAAACATGTTCTGCACTGTAGATTCAACCAACTGAAGCTCAAAAATATTTGGGGAAAAAAGCAACAAAAAGTAACAATACTACATAAAACAACAAAAATAATACAAATAAAAAATAGAGTATAACTACTATTTACATAGCTTTACATTGTATTACATATTATAAGTAATCTAGATATTATTTAAAGTGCACAGGAGTGCCTAAATTATATGCAAACATAATTTTTATATAATATGACATTTTATATAAAGGACTTGAGCATTTCTAGAGTTTGGTATCCACAGGGTGAATACTGGGGAATAAATTTATTATTTTTGAAATATAGAAAAGTACAAAAAATAATGTCTAAGCTTGCTTCCTTAGAGAAAAGATTCTGAGGCAAGGCTAATGCAACCCAAGGCAGTAAAAGTGTGAGGGAAAGGAGAAGTGAGGAAGAAAAGGACGGCAGGTAAATGCAGGTGAATGCCCTGTTATGCTGCCAGCATCAGTGATAAAGGATTCAGCTGGTGCCTTGGAAGATCAAATCACTGAACCACTTGAAATGACTCTAGACAGCCTGCAACATGGGAAAGAGTATCTCAGAACAGGGGAAGACAAGAGGAGGGTTTTGGCTGGCTCCTTCCTCTTTCTTTCATTGACCACAATTCTTCCTTGAATGGACTTCCTGGTGAAATCGCTTGGCCTCTTCCACAGCCACAAGGATAAAAAGAAAACCCATAGGAAGTGAGTAAAAGAGCTGGACATTGAATAAGAACTGGACAGGTGCACCTCAGGTGTGGGAAGCACACAGGTCTAGCTGAGCCAGAATAAGTGGCCAACAGTCTAAGGGAAAGATAAGGCCAAAATTATCCAAAAAATGGTACAAAATATGCCTGAAACTAATAATACAAGCAGCAATAAACCAACCCAAGGAAATAAACAGTGCTAACAATTAGTAATATCCACACATACATTTTTTAAAGGATAAAGTATTTCAGATGGAAATTCTCTTCTTGTGTTAGTATTTTTTTTAGTTTTTGTGTAATTTCAGTTTATTGTGAGTGTATAAACAACTAGGTTACAATGTTCCATTTGTTAGGTAGAGTCTTGTGTCACATACCGAAAAGGTGTGCCATAAAAACCTTACATTGTGCCCATTAAGTGGGAGCACACAAATCTCTCTCCATCCTCCCCTCTCCCCACTACTTGAATTGAATTGAGTTTTTCTCTTATGTGGTCAAGAAATAGATCATCTACTGGCTTCATATTAGTATTGAGTACATTGGGTACTTGTTTTTCCATTCTTATGACACTTTACTAAGAAAAATGTGTTTCAACTCCATCCAGGTTAATACAAAAGATGTAAAGTCTCTATCATTTTTATGGCTAAACAGTATTCCATGGTATACTTGTACCACAATTTTTTAATCTGTTCATGGGATAGTGGGCATTTAGGTTGTTTCCACATCTTGGCAATTGTAAATTGAGCTGCAATAAACAGTCTAGTGCAAATGTCCTTATGATAAAACAATTTTATTTCTGCTGGGAAGATGCCTAGTAGTGGAATTGCAGGATCAATAGGAGGTCTAATTTGAGTTCTTTGAGGATTCTGCGTACTTCTTTCCAAAGAGGCTGTATTAGTTTCCAGTCCCAGCACAATGTAAAAGTGTTCTCTTCTCTCCACATCTGCAACTTTGGGACTTTGTGCTGTGGGCTGTTCTCACTGGAGTTATATGATCTCATGGTGGTTTTGATTTGCATTCCTCTGATGATTGGGGATGATGAGCATGTTTTCATGTTTGTTATCCATTCCTCTGTCTTTCTCAGAGAAGGTTCTGTTTATGTCTCTTGCCCAGTGATAGATGGGAATGTTTGCTCTTTGTTGATTTGCTTATTTATTTGTTGATTAATTTGCTTATTTATTTGTTGATTAACTTGAGTTCTCTGTAGATTCTAGTTATCAACCCTTTATCAGATTCATACCTTGCAAATATCTTTCCCCATACTGAAAATTGTCTATTTGCTTTAATTGTGTGTCCTTAGCTATGCAGAAGGTTTTCAATTTAGTTAAGGCCCATTTGTTTATTTTTGATGTCAATGTAATTGCCATGAAAGTCTTCTTCAGAAATTCCTTCTCCAGTTCAACATCATAAAGAGTTTTTCCCACACTTTCTTCTAAGATTTTTATTGTTTTATGCCTTAGATTTAAGTCTTTTATCCATCCCATCTTGAATCCATTTTTGTAAGTGGTGAAAGGTGCAAATCCAGTTTTTTTTAATAAATTGTTTGATTTTTTATTTGTACTTTAAAAATCAATTGAAGAAACCTGTGTCTCTCTAAACATTTGCATTGAATAGTCCATGAAAGTAACTGCTGATAACTCCCTGTGTTACCTCCAACAATTCACTTTGAATCTTTGATCACAATTTTCTTGTTGATAAAGTTAAGAGTAATAGTACTAAAGTAATAGTTTTTACTTTAGGATTTCTTAAAGATGCTTGAGAGATACCAAGAAAGAATATGAATTTTATTTATATTACATATTGAAGTCTCACACAGGAACACATGAAAACATGAGTGTTGGGTTGAAAGAGCTTTAACTGACTGCCCTCCAAAATATCAAATAAATGTACCATATTAGTAGAAATAATATGCTTTCTATGCAAAATGTAGCCTCAAAACAAGTCCTTCAGCCAAAACATACAGGTTGCTGACCCCAAATCTCTTCATTATAGAAATTCTAATGCTACCACTAGATCTACCTATGTTATGTTTTTTAAGTATTTTTGCTTTTTTCTTTTGCTCAATTTTTTTTATTAAGTCGTAAACACATAGATAATGTATACATTGATGCCTTTACAGAGTACAATATGCTGATTTTATATACAATTAGGAATGCTTACATCAAAGTAGTTAATATAGCCTTCAGTTCATTTACTTAATTATTGTGTTAAGACATTTATACTCAATGCTTAATAGATTTGACATGTACCCTTGAAATGTGAACCATAGGAATGTTCGCATCATTTACCCTCCTTCCATCAATTCTCCTCACTCCCCTCTAATCCCCCTCCTTTTCTCTCCTTCTTCTTGGGCTATAGTTGTGATTTATCTTTCTTATGAAATTGTGAATGATTATAAATTGGTTTCATAATAGAACGAGTACACTGGATACTTTTTCTTCCATTCTTTGTTTTTAATTTTCATGTGTTTATTAGCCATTTGTATATCTTCTTTTTTTATGAAATCATAGCTATGTACATTAATGTAATCATGGGGCACAATGTGCGGGTTTTATATACAATTTGAAATATTTTCATCAAACTGGTTACCATAGCCTTCACGGGATTTTCTTAGTTATTGTGTTAAGACATTTATATTCTACATTTAGTAAATTTCACATGTACCTTGTAAGACGCACCGTAGGTGTGGTCCCACCAATTACCCTCCCTCCACTCATCCTCCCCTCTCCCTTCCCTTCACTCTCCCTTTTCTCTATATTCTTGGGCTATAATTGGGTGGTTTCATAGTATGGCTGAGTACATTGGTTACTTTTCCTTCCATTCTCAAGATGCTTTACTAAGAAGAATATGTTCCAGCTCCATTTGTGTAAACATAAAAGAGGTAAAGTCTCCATCTTTTTTTAAGGCTGCAGGTCCAGTTTTAGTCTTTTACATGTGGTTATCCAGTCCTCTCAGCACACTTATTGAAGAGGGAATCTTTTCCCCAGTAAATGTTGGGTTTGTCAAAGATCAGATGGCTGCAGCACTTGTGGCTCAGTGAGTGGGCACCAGCCCCATATACCGAGAGTGGTGGGTTTGAACCCAGCCAAACTGCAACAACAACAAAAAAAAAAATAGCTGGGCATTGTGGCAGGTGCCTGTTGTCCCAGCTACTCGGGTGGCTGAGGCAAGAGAAGCGCTAAGCCCAAGAGCTGGAGGTTGCTGTGAGCTGTGATGCCATAGCACTCCACCAAAGGTGACAAAGTGAGACTCTGTCTCAAAAAAAAAAAAATCAGATGTCTATAAGAGGTTGGTTTCAACTCTTCATTTTCTATTCAGTTTAATATCTATGTCTCTATTTTTGTACCAATACCATGCTGTTTTGATCACTATGGGCCTGTATTATAATATAGCCTGATGTCCAGTAGGGTGATGCCTCTGGGTTTGTTTTTATTACTAAGAATTGCCTTGGCCATATGGGTTTTTTTCTGGTTCCATATGAAACAAAGAAGTATTTTTTTCTAAATCTTCAAAGTATGATGTTGGCATTTTAACGGAGATTGCATTGAATCTGTAGATTGCTTTGGGAAGTATAGATATTTTAACAATATTGATTCTTCCAAGCCCAGAAGTGTAAAAGTGTTCTCTTACCACATTAAAATCAAATAGCTTTTTAGTATCTTCTCTGCCTGCCTGGCTGATGATACACTTTCCCATTTATTAATGTTATTGTTTAACATTAATGTCTTCTCCTTTTTTTTTTTTTTTTTTTTGAGACAGTCTCACTTTGTTGCCTTTGGTAGAGTGCCATAGCATCACAGAGTCTCACTTTGTTGCCTTTGGTAGAGTACCATGGTGTCATAGGTCATAGCAACCTCAAACTCTTGGGCTCAAATTATCCTCTTTCTGCAGCTTTTATTTTTTAGTAGAAACAGAGTCTCACTTTTACTCAGGCTGTTCTCAAACTCATGAGCTCAAGCAAACCACCTGCCTCGGCCTCCCAGAGTTCTAGGATTATAAGCATGAGCCACCACACCTGGCTACTTCTGCTATTTCTTTTCTTAGGTCTCATAATTCTGTTGTAGAGGTCCTTCATCTCCTTTGTTAGGCATATTCCTAACAAAGGAATATATTTTCATTTTCTTTGAAGCTACTATGAAGGAAATTGTATCTTTGATTAGCTTCTCAACTTGGCTATTTTTGACATATACAAAGGCTATCAATTTATGGACATTGATTTTATACCCTGAGACGTTACTGTATTTCTTGATCACTTCCAGGATTCTTGTGGTTGAGCATAAGATCACATCATTGGGGAACAGTGAGAGTTTGACCTCCTGTACCCTGATTTGAGTGCCCTTTATATGCCTGATTGCATTGGCTAGAACTTCCAGAAATATGGTGAATAGTAGTGGCAATAGAGAACATCCTTGGTTGGTTCCAGTTCTAAGTGGAAAAGCTTTCAGTTTTATTCCATTCAGTATGATATTAGCTATAGGTTTGTCATAAATGGCTTCAATCAGTTTAAGAAATGTGTCACTTATGCCTATTTTCTTAAGTGTTCTTGTTGGAAAAGGATGCTGAATTTTATAAAATGCTTTTTCTTTATCTATTGAGAGGATCATATGGTCTTTGCATTTACTTATATTGATATGGAGTATTACATTTATGGATTTACATATGTTAAAACAGCCTTTCATCCCTGGGTTGAAGCCCACTTGATCATGATGTATAATTTTTTAATATGTAGCTGTAATTATTAGCTAAGATTTTATTGACTATTTTTGCATTTATATTCATTAGTGAAATTGGTCATCCTTTTTAGTTGGGTCTTTTTCTGGTTTTGGAATAGGGTAATGTTTGCTTCATAGAACATGTTGGGGAAGATTTCTTCCTTCTCAATGTTTTGGAATAGGTTCTGCAGTACAGATACAAGCTCTTCTTTGTAGGCTTAGTAGAATTCTGGTGTGAAGCCATCTGGTCCAATGCTTTTGTTGTTGTTGTTGTTGTTGGAAGTTCTTTTATTGTTTCTTCAATTTCAATGCTTGATATTGGTCTGTTCCAGAGATCTATTTCTCCCTGCTTATGTCTAGGGAGATGGCATGATTCCAGGTATTGGTCCATTTCCTCCACATAGTCAAATTTCTGGGCATAGAGTTTCTTGTAGTAGTCAGAAATAATCTCTGGTATCTCTGTAGGATCTGTTGTTATTTCCCCTTTTTTGTTTCTGATTGAGGTTATTCGAGATTTTACTTTTCTGTATCTCACTAACCTGCCCAAAGGTTTATCAATTTTGTTTATCTTTTCAAAGAACCAACTTTTTGTTTCATTAATTTTCTGAAGGATTCTTTTGTTTTCTATTTCATTTATTTCTGATTTAATTTTCATTATTTCTTTTCTTCTGCTGGGCTTGGGTATGGATTACTCTTCCTTTTCCATTTCCTTAAGATGATTCACTAAGTTGATGGTGTGTTCTCTTTCACTTATCAGTTGAGGGCATCTAATGTGATAAATTTCCCTCTTAGGACTGCTTTTGCAGTATCCCATAGGTTTTGGTAGCTTGTAGCTTCATGGTTGTTATGTCTGAGGAATTTAATTAATTTCCTCATTTATCTCTTCCTTGACCCACATGTCATTCAGCATAAGGTAATTTAGTTTCCATGCCTTTGTGTAGGGATGAAAATTTCTGTTAGAGTTGAGTTCCACCTTTATTGCCTTGTGGCCTGAAAAGATACAAGGTATAATTTCTATTAATTTTGTTGAGATTTGATTTGTGTCCTAAAATATGGTTTATTTTGGAGTATGTTCCATAGGATGCTGAAAAGAAGGTGTATTCCTTAGTTTTGCAATGATGTGTTTTGTATATGTCTATTAAACAAAATTGTTCTAGGGTTGTCTTTAAATCCCTTTTATCTTTGTTTAATGTCTGTTTAGAGGATCTGTCCACTTCTGTTAGAGGAGTGTTAAATTCCTCAGCTATATGCTCTTATAGATATCATATTGCTCAGATAAAATAAGATCTTTTTCATAAGTCTGGGAGCATTTAAATGGGGTGCATAAATATTTAGAATTGAAATGTGCTCTTGTTGTATTGCTACTTTGACCAGTATGAAGTGATTGTCTTTGTCTTTTTTAACTTTGGTTACTCTAAATCTATTTGTGTTTGAAAATAAGATTGAGACTCCTTCTTTCTTCTGATTTCCATTTGCCTAAAATATTGTTTTCCAACCCTTTATCCCTAGTCTTATTTTGTCTTTCAAGGTTAGGTATGTTTCCTGGAGACAGTATATAGATGGCTTGTGCTTTTTAATCCAATCATCCAGCCTGTGTCTCTTTGGTGGGGAATTCAAGCCATTTATACTTATTGAGAGAATTGATAAGTGTGGTGGACTTCTATTCATCTTATTTTGTGAAAATATGTTGCTTAGTTTTATCCTTTGCACCATTGTGAAAGCTATGTTTGTTCTTTAGTTTCTGGGTGTTTACTTTGCTGGTGTTCCATTGTGATAGTCAGTTGGAGAATAGGTTTAAGTTTTTCCTGTAGAGCTGGTCTGTGACAAATTTCCTCAATGTTTGCATATTAGTAAAAGATTTGATTTCTCCATCAATTTTGAAGCTTAGTTTAGCAGGATGCAGAATTCTGGGCTGAAATTTGTTTTGTTTAAAAAGGCTAACACCTGGTTCTTTGTACTCTCAATGAATCCCCAACAATAAAAAAAAAAGAAGGCTAAAGTTAGCTGACCATTCTATTCTGACTTGGAAAGTTTCAGCTGAAAAGTCTGCTGTCACCCTGATAGATCTGCCCCTGTAGGTCAATTGTCATTTACTCCTGGCTGCTGGCAAAATTTTCTCTTTCATCTTGACTTCGGACAAATTCATTACAATGTGTCTTGTAGATACTCTGTTTGTGTTGAGATAACCTGGGGTTTGATATCCCTTTAAAATGAGTGTGTCAGAATCTTTGTTGATACTTGGGAATTTTTCATGATATTATCCAGTAAGGCTTCCATTCTTTTAGGATGTTCTTTTTCCTCTTCTGGGATACCTATAATTCATATGTTTAATTGCTTTGTGAAGTCCCATAATTCTCTGATTTTTCTGCTTTCTTTTCTGCCTTTTTAACTGCCTGGGTTAGCTATAGAGCCTTATCCTTTAGCTCTGAGATTCTTTTCTCTCTATTGCATACTCTGTTATTGATATTTTCTACTGTATCTTTAAGTTTCCTGATTGACTCATCAATTCCTTAAACTCTGCTATATCCTTTCTGTATTCTTCATATCTTTTACTTATTATTTGGTTCTATTTTAGAATTTCCTTTTGATTATTTTCCACTACCTCATGAATTCCTTCATTATTTTTCCCATCCATAATTAGAACCCCATTTATATAATTTCCATTATTTTTTAATAGGTGGAATCCTCTGCAGTAGCTACCTCATGATCCCTTGACAGGGGCATAGCTTTGTTCTCATGTTTCATGTTGCCAGAATTTTTCTGATGACTCCTCCTCATATGTGTTTTTTTCTTATTCACTAACTTTCCCTACTTTTTCCTCTCATTACCCCATTCACTTTAAATTACCTTGTCACTGTGCTTAAGCACTGAAGTTTCCTTTAGTATAAGGCCAAAAGGAAGAGAAGGGTAAAGAGTGAGAAGGGAGAAAGGAAAGAAAAATATAAAGAAAAAAAGGGGAGTGGTTAAAGAAAAATATTGAAAAAAAGGAGAGAGGAAGAACACAAAGAAAGAAAGAAAGAAGCAGGAGAAATGGTGGTATTTGGCAGGGTGCTTTGATCCACACCCACAATTCCAGGACTCTAAAGGATGAGGTTAGTTGAGTGCCTCAAGGTCAGGAACTCCTTACAAGCCTGGGCAAAACCAAAACCCCATTTCCACCAAATATAAAGAAATATCAGTAGTATATTGCAGTGGAGACCTACAAGTACCATCTTTCCAAAGACCAAAGTTAGAACACCCTGGACTATGAGCTCAAAGCCACCTTGAGGCAGACGAGTGCCATGTCTTCCCAGCCTGGCCCTCGGATGAGACTCTGTCCTATAAATAGAATACAAAATGAAATAGAATAAAGTAATTCAGAGAAAAGAAAAAAAAATAGAAGTAGGTAGAGAAAATTTGAAATAGAAATATATAAGATGAAGAAAAGAAGGATATGTTTTATGTGAGGAAAATTGAGAAAATTAGAAAAATCTCTACCAAAAGAGAGAAAAATGGAGAGAAATAATAATTAAAGAAAAATACAAGGGACTGAAAATCTATTGCAGAAATGGAGGAACCCTTGCTATTGAAGAAAGTAAAAATGAAAAAATAAAAATACAACCAAACTAAACAAAACAGAACAAACAACAACTACTACAAAAAAAAATAAGTAAAAAAAATGGAAAAAATAAAAATAATTGACACCAGGTGGCACTGGTAGTGTCAGAAGACAGAGAATACCTATGCTGTTTTTGCTGTAAAAGATGGGGGCCAGAAGCCACTATCTCTTTGCCAAGGAAACATGTTCCTGTCTTCCTGATGTATTTTCCCTCAATCAGGGCTTAGTATTCAGTTAGTATTCAGGATCCTGAAGCTCTCACCCGATTTCTTAGGAGGCATGCCTTGACCTTCCAAACAGTGCCCCTGGTCACAAGATAGCTTTCCTGCATTTTGGAAGCTGTTCCACTTACCCTAAGGATGTGCCCCTGGTCACAAGATGGCTTTCCTGCATTTTGGAAGCTGTTTCACTTACCCCAAAGATGGCTGCCCAAGCTCAGCAGGTACACCAGAGCTAGCTATGCACTAGGACACTGCAGATTGTTCCTCCCCAGCACCCCTCACACAATGGCAGCGCCCTGCTGGTAGCTAAGGTGATGGAAGATCCACCCTTCCCAGTGATTCAACCCTAACCACCAGGCACTGATCTAGTTTTCTTGCTCACTTAAGCCCTTCCAAGGCAGCTCCAGTAAGCAGCCCAGTTTAAGAACAAAAAACTGCAGGACAACCCTTTCTTGTCTCTAGTCATCCACTGAAGGTCTAGCCAGCCTCTACCAATACTCTGGCACTTACCTTCTGTGCTGGTCTTCTTCAGCTCCTGACCTCTTACATTCCTCTACTGCTTCACAGTGCCCCCAGCATGGTGTTTATGGGCAGGATCCCCCAGCTAGAGGTGGCTAGAGTCCTCTCTCCCCTGTCTCATCATAAGTGGCTGGTAAAGAGCTGTCTCTAGTCTGCCATCTCACTCTTTCCTCCTCCATTTCTTGTGTTATTCTGTCTCCCAAAAGCCAGCTTCTAATGGTACAAATATGCAAGGGCTCTCTGAAAAATACAGCCATATAATATAAAAAATAGAGACATACATTGCTGTGTTCTTTGGGGACAGCATATGTGTGTGTGTGTGTGTGTGTGTGTGTGTGTGTGTGTGTGTGTGTGTGTGTGTATTTAGCTATGTCTGTGTCCATAAATTACTTATGATAATGATATCATGCAATAAGTTGATAACTATTGATCTAATTGACTTTACGTGTTCCTTGTACATATTAGATAATATGAACATACCAAAATATATTTATTCTTAGGTCTACTAATAGCCATTTTGACTATTACTACTTCCCCTATCATAAAAAATGTTTCAGTGACTATCACTAAACATGTCTCCTGGGACTTACATATAAAAGCACATTTGCAGGACTGTAGAGTATCTGCATTTTCCACTTTTTTCAATATTGCCCAATTGCTCTTCAATTTGATTGGAAGAATTTCCCTTTTCCAAGTGGTGGTCCTGTTGCTCCTCATTCTCACCACTGTTAGATGTATTAAATGTTTGCTTGGTTATGGAAGTGCATTTTATCTCGCTGTTTTCATTTACAGTTCTCTAAACATGAGTGAGGTTATGCTTTTTTTTTGTTTGTTTGCAGTTTTTGGCCGGGGCTGGGTTTGAGCCCACTGCCTCCAGCATAGGGGGCCAGTACTCTACTCCTTTGAGCCACAGGTGCCGCCCAAGGTTATGCATCTTTGTGTTTGTTTGGTCCTTTGTTGGGTTTCCTTTTATGTAGATTTCCAGGTGATATCCTTTGCTCGTGCTCAGTTTTCTATTGGGTTGTTCATCATTTTCTTAACTAAATTTGCAATAGTTCTTTTTATTTTTAATTGAGAAATAAAAATTGTATATATTCATGGCATGCAGTATCATTTTTAGTATATGTATCCATTATAGAAGGGTTAAATCAAACTTTTTTTTTTTGGAGAAAGAGCCTCACTCTGTCATCCCAGCCTAGAGTGCCACAGCTCACAGCAACCTCAAACTCTTGGGCCCAAGTGATCCTGTGCCTCAGCCTCTGGAGTAGCTGGGACTGTAGGCATCTGCCACAACACCCAGCTATAAAGCAAGCTAATTAACAAATATATTGCCTCACCTTTTGTGTGTGTGAGAGAGAGCACATAAAATCTACTCTTAGCAATTTTATTGGGCACAATACATTATTATTTACTATAGTCACCATGTTGTACAATAGATCTTATAAACTTATTGCCCTGTGTTACTAAAGTTTTGTATCCCTTAACATCTCCCTGATCCTCACCCACCTCTTCCCAAGCCCCCAGTAACCACCATTCTACTCACTGCTTTTATTTTTCAACATTTTTACATTCTGCATAAAAGTGAGAACATGCACCATCTATCTGTCTGTGCCTGGCTTATTTCACTTAATGTAATGTCCTCCAGGAACATCCATGTTGTAGTCAATGATGGGGTTTCCTTCTTTTTCAAGGCTAAATAGTATTCGTGGTGCATATATGAGTATGTATTAGTTTTTCTTGTCCATTCATTTGTTTACGTACACTTAGGTTCTTCGCCTGTTTATTGCAGCATCATTTGCAATAACCTTATACTGGAGTTCTTTATTCATTTAAGATACTTAACATATGTTATACTCCCTGTGCTGCAGTCATTAATTTCCATGTTTTCCTTTTCCAGTAGACAGGAGCTTTTGAAGGCAAATACCATTATTCATGTTCATATTTTAAGAACTTATAGTATCTGGCAATAAGTGACTATTTAAATATTTGTGGAATAAAATATTAAATGAATGAGTGAATGAAAAAATTATTGGCTCATTCAGAATCATATTTCACTATGGATTGACAGAGATCCAACTATCATCTATAAACATTAAGATATTCTTTTTTCTCACTATTAACTTTAAAACATGTGCTCCCCATTTTATAAGTACAATTTGATCTTGGACTTAAGTGTCATACTTTACATTTGCTGTGATTCCATTTCTCCAAGTTCTCTAGCTTGTTCCAAAATGTTTACTATTTTTATCTTCTCAAAGTCTTTACTAGCTATGCATCTTAACCAATAATCATAAGATACTATTTCCACACCATAGATCCAACACCTATGACAATTGACTTCTTGAAACATAAGCAAAATACTTGAATGCATCAATTCATTGTCATTAAGGTTATAAAACCTAGGATGACTTTCTGGCTCTTGCTTCTATTCACCAGTGGGCATATTGTTAATTTAGGGATGCAACAAAATATGCTTACTAAGAACATCAGCTTTGCTGGTTCTAGCAACAACTATCCCATTTAGTAAGTGATGGTGTTGTAAGAGAGTCTCCCTTCAAAATCCATGGTCTTCACATGTGAAGTTTGGAAGTGGCAATGATAGCATCAATGTTATACCTATGCTTCCTGGACAACATCAAAACCATTTATTTAAAATGTCTGAATGCAATAATTAAGAAAATGCCATGAAGGCTATGTTAACCAGTTCAATGAAAATATTTAAAATTATATATAAAACCAGCACATTGTACCCCATGATTGCATTAATGTACACAGCCATGATTTAATAAAAAAAAAAATTTATTTAAACTCAACAAAAATTTCTGGAAATCTACTGGGTACCTACCTATTGTTACAAAATAAGTGCTTACAAACAAAACAAATAACTACCTCTGGCTTTTACTTTGGTATCCATCAAGTCAACTAAAAATAAAAATGAGGTTGGTATAGGTATGGCACACAGCAAAAAGAATAATCACATTCTCCAAGGATGGCTCAAGCTTCCCGTATTCAAATGCCTTATCAGCAACCATACTATTTCAGAAAATAATGTCTGCATAAAGATCACATCCGACTTCTAGATGAAAAACTGATCTTCTCCAGGTTCAGCCTTAAATCAGGAGCTTGACCAGGTCTGTGATGGAGACCACTTCACCTGGGCCAAGTACACCTCATCAGTCTTGGTTACACAATGCAAACTATAATTACAAAAATTATTGCAAGTACACTAGAGCTTAGACAAACTGATCCAGCATTTTCAGCCTCTCAAGGAAAGGGCTACATTTTCCTAAATTCAGTGCCACAGAGTAGAATTAGAATAAGTTGTTCAGATCATGCTATTCAATCACCAAAATAGCCTCCTGCACAATCTCAGAATTGTATGACACATCAGTTTGTCCTACAGCTTTGAGTTCTTGCTCAGCCCTCTTGGTCTGTACCCTTCCCTATTGTGCCCTCGCCCTGGCTCCTCCACAAAATCAATGAGAAAGCTGTTTTGGATGGTCTAGCATAGAGGTCAGCAAACTGTGGTCTGTAGGACAAATCCAGCTCACAGCTTGTTATTATAAGTAGTACAAAGGGGAAGAATGAAGGCCAGAGAGTTTCACAGGCCACATTAAGAATCAAGAATGAGGCTCAGCACCTATAGCTCAATGGTTAGGGCGCCATACACATGCACCAGGGCTGGTGGGTTTGAAACTGGCTAGGCCTGATAAACAACATTGACAACAACAACAAAAAATAGCCAGGCATCATAGCAGATGCCTGTAGTCCCAGCTACTTGAGAGACTGAGGCAAGCAAATCATTTAAGCCCAAGCATTTAGGGTTGCTGTGAGCTGTGATGCAACTACACTCTACTGAGGGCGACATAGTAAGACACTGTCTCCAAAAAAAATCAAGAATGAAATTGGACTCTGACCTTTCACCATATACAAAAATGAACTCAAAATGGATTAAATACCTAAAACTATAAATGTAGGAGAAGAAAAAAAATTAAGGAAATGTTTGAGGACATTGGTCTGGGCAAAGATTTTTATTGATAAGACTTCAAAGGCATAGTAAACAAAAACAAAAATAGACAAACAGTATTATACTGAACAAAAATGCTTCAAAAAATCCAAGGAAACAACCAATAGAGTGAGGAAACAATCTGAAGAATGGAAGAAAACATTTACAAACTAATCATCTGATAAGGGATTAATATCTGAGCGTACAAAGAACTCAAGCAATTCAACAACAAAAACTCCATAAATAATCCTATTTTTAAATGGACAAATGATCTAGATAGACATGCCTCAAAACAAGACACACAAATAGCCAAGAAACAAATTAACAAATAAATTTTAAAAGGGCTCAATATCACTAATCAAAAGGGAAATGCAAATCAAAACCACAATGAGATATCATCTCACCTCAGTGAGAGTGCTATTATCAAAAAGACAAAAAATAAGAAATGCTGACAAGAATGCATAAAAAAGGGAATTCTTATTCCTATTGGCAAGAATGCAAATTAGTATAACCATTATAGAAAACAATATGGAAGTTCTTCAAAAACTGAAAATAGAACCACAATATGATCCATCAATCTCATTTATGGTTATTTATGCAAAGGAGAAAAAACCAAGTGTATCAAGGAAATATCTTCACCCCCATCTTTACTGCATTACTATAGCCAAAATATGTAATCAACCTAAGTATCCATCAACAGATGGATGGATAAAGAAAATTTGGTATACATGTGAATAAAAAATGGATGCTATTCAGCCGTATCAAAATAATGAAATACTATCATTTAAAGGAAAATGGATGAGCCTGGAGGACATTATGTTTAGTGAAATAGGACAGGCACAGAAAGATAAATACTGCATGTTCTCACTTCTATGCAGGAGCCAAAAATTAGAAATTTATACCCAGAAAGAATGATTAAGTTGAAGCATTCTATAGCACTACAGGGTAACTACAATTAGCAATCATTTATTGTATATTTTCAAAGAGCTAGAAGAAAGGATTCTGAATGTTCTAAACACAAAGAAACTATGAATTTTGAGGCAATAGACATGTCAGTTACCCTGATTTGATCATTGCTCATTGTATTCATGTATTGAAATATCACTCTGTATCCCATAAATATGTTCATTATTGCCTATCAATTAAAACTAACTTCTGCACTTTGGGATGTTCAGAAGAGCTTTAACCAAAGGCAAGTTAGGATATTTTGAAAGAACGCTGTCTCCTGTGAACAAAGGATTAGAAGGGAACAAGAATGGATGCAGGGACACCAGATAGGAGGCAACTGTAACAGCTGGCGTCATACCCATTTGACCTCACCTGTGCACTCATACAAGGCCCTACACTCAGAAGGGCCCTGTGCTTGGTTTAATGCTCTTCTACCACCATCTTGAAATTTTTCATAATTTTCATCAAGGATCCCCTGCATTTTTATTTTGCACTGAGTCCACAAATTATGGAGTCATTTCTGGCTATTGCCTTCATCCCCATGAGATCATGGTAGATAGGAGGAGCAAAAAAACAGAATAATCCACATGTAGTTTCAAAGCAAGTGGCACTTGTCCAACACCACATACCCTTCATTCATGGATGCACACCCATTCAACACACATCATGCCCTCTTCTATGGACTTGTACTGAACTCTACAGATTCACAGGTGAATTCACAGATGAATTATTTCTATGCTTTAGGACAGCATTCCCCAACATTTTTGACAGTGGGGTCCTATTTCGTGCAAAACAATTTCTCCACAAATAGGAGTGGGGGGTGGGAAGGAGGGACATGAGGCAGAGCTCAGGGAGCTCAGGTGGTGATACAGGTGATGGAAAGCAGCTGTAAATACAGAGGAAACTTCACTCACTGCCACCCTCCACTCATGTCCTGCTGTACCTCCTGGTTCGTAATAGGCCACAAACCAGAACCTTTTTGGCACTAGGGACTAAGTGTCATGAAAGACAGTTTTTCATGGCTCATTGGCAGAAGGTGAGTGGAACAGGAAAGGACGCAGAGCTCAGGCAGTGATGCTGTGTGGTCCTGTTCCTTACCGGTCACAGAGTAGTACCAGTGTGCAACCTGGGGTTTGGGGACCACAGCTTTAGGAGCTTAAGGGCAAGCAATTATGAAGAGGTACATTTAAGAAGACATTGCAGCTACTGAAAAATATCACTGAGATACGTACTGATGTCCAGTCTTCAGCATTCACTGCCTCTGTGAACTGAGTAAATCACTTAACATCTGTCTCAGTTTTTTCTTTTCTAAAATGGGAAAAATAGTATCTTAATTGTTGATATGACAATTAAAGCAGGAAGTGTTGGGGTTCTTGGGGATGCCAACCTGGGACAGTGGCTGACAGGGGAGATGGCACTAAAGAAAGGAGAAGACTTTCACACAAACTTAGTGCATAAAAGCCAACACACTTGGAGAGGCAAACACAGGCTTTCAAGCCTGCTGGCAGCTTGAGACAGTGCAGCACTTGCTCGGCCTTCTCAGGTGTCTTTCAACGTGCTCCAAACATAAATGTGTCCATGCAAGAATGCAACTGGGGCAAGTAAAGCTAAAAATGAAAAGCAGAACCCTTACCCCCAAGAAGGTAAAGTAAATGGCAATGGTTGAGTAAACAAGAACATAAGGTACTAGAAGATCTGAAGTGGACAAATAATGTATAGGGAAGAAAATAGTGGGGGAGGACAAGTTCTTCTGTCTAACTTCTCTAATCTAAACTGCTGATCTAGACTTCAAAGGTCTCCGCCCACCTAAGCTGCTGACTCCTCACTCAGGGATTGCCATACAGACATTGCCCTGACTAAATCACCTCGAGGCCCCACTGTTTCTTTGAGTGGTATTGGTGGTGGGGGTTCAGGGATGGCCCACCTGCATGATTTACCTGAGTCAGAGGGGCTTGTGAAAAAGTCAGCCTGCCTACCTCCCACACCTCTGCAAGGCAGTGCATGTAATGTGGTTATTACAAGTAGAGCATAACATTTGCACTTAACAAATGCAGTCATTAACATGACAACAGGATAAAAGGTAAATTCAAACTGGATAGTTTATTATGGATTTCATGGAGGTGAACGGGGACTAAAAAACTAAATTAAAAATTGGAGATTGAATGCACAAGGGGGAAAGCTCTGAATTTGGTGAGTGAGATGTAAGTTCCCTTCCGGGCTATGACACAAAGGAACTGTGTGACCTTGGACAAGTGACTTCTCTCTGGGTCTCAGTCTCTTACTTGAAAAATAAAAGGCTTCAAAGGATACTATATTAGGGATGGTACAAATAGTATGGAATAAAATAGATCTACCAAATGTACATTGTAAAGTATTTAATTACATAGAATATTTTGATAATTTATGCTAAATGCAAAAGTAGGTTTCAAAACAGCACGAACCATACACACCTAAATTTGTAAACTATTTTTTGCATGAGAGAAAAGGAAATAACATTTAGTTGACTCCAAAACTTTAAACATCATTTTCTCTGGGAATCAGGCTTGTGGACAGTTTTAATTTTCTTATTTGTGAATTTGTATTCGTTTCCAAATTCACTATAATTAGCACTCATATTCCTATGATGAGCAACCCTCACATTAAATATTAATTTTTATAGTAGATTAGGTAAGATGATCTCTAAAGATTGTTATAGCCTGAGAATTACATTATTCTGCATGTGTTTTCACTTAACAATGTTCTTTTCTATTAGCGCAGGGAGATGGTAACATTAATTCAGTGATTTTATTAATATAAATGACTCAATTCAAAATATCCTTGGTTTTAAGTCCCTGGCATGCAGTATCTCACAAAGTATTATAATACAGTACAAATTTGAGCCATTGGCTCTCTTTGGAAGTTCTGTAAAGAATCATAAAAGCTACCAAAAAAAAAAAAATACCTTCCAAATTCAAACCACGATTCTTTTTAGATGTTCCTCAGCCTGGCTGCCTTACTATGCATATTCTGCAGCCTCTTCTCAGGCTATTTTTTTCCATGTGAAGCACAGTTTAAGACACTAAGATTGTTCATAATTTCTTCTACTTTTTCTCCTAAGTTTGATCTAGTCATCTTTCTATTTTTGGCCAATCACTGCTCTAAAAATGATTCAAGAGGTATTTATGTTTTCTCTTGAAAATGTGTTTCAAATGATAAATTGCCAGGCTTTAAAAAACAAAGTCTTCTGCATCACAAAAAAGATATTGAAAGTACCAGGAAGAGCAGGAGTTTGGGATGAACTCACGAAAAGGAGCTAAACATGGAATGCCTCTCATTCAGACTAAGCAATGTGAACGAGTGATTTTTTTAAAGCGCTAACACCATGAGCAAGGTTATGTGTTGACTCCTTAACAGGTGGCAAGAGAAACGTGACCAGGCGCTGTGCCAAGCATGTTGCCACAATTCCCTCTGCTAATCCTCACAGTTACGGAGGTAAATGGTATTAGAGTTATTTACAGGTGAACACATTCAGGCTCGGAGATATTAAATGACTATTCCAAGGTCAAACAACTGGTCCACAGCAGAGCTGAGCTTGGAATCTGGGTCTGCATGAATCCAAAGCTCATGTCTTTATTCTTTTTTTCAGAGGTTCACAGACTTCAGGGGCTAGATAATTAAATGACAGGAAGGAATGAAAAGGTGGCACTGAAGTATGCCTAAATCCCCAAAACAAGCAGGATGGTGACTGTGAATGAATGAATGAGTGGATGAATGGCTGGATGAATCTTATCCCTAAAACACAAGGCTAACAATATGCAGTTCCCAGTCTGCCCCTCTTTACTTTAAGTTCCCAGTCCGCCCCTCTTTACTTTAGCACTCAAGTGGACAGCTCAGATCGACCCGTGCACACTGTCCTGTGGAGTCTGCACATGGCACCAAACATGAGGCATAACACTTACTTATCCTCCCTGCACTAGAAACCTGCAAACCAGCTAGCTCAGCAAAATATATGTCTCAAACCCACAGAACCCTCCCACCTTTTCCTCCTGAAGTCTTGTCACCCTTTAGAATTCAGCTCTTGAGTCTTTCTTCAACACCCAGCTTGGGTTACTTCTTTTTTCCCCATGTATTCCCATGGCAACAAGGAAGTATCCTTTCCATGGAGTGTATTGTATTATAAAATTATCTGTGTATCTCATTCTTTCTCATACTGGAATGTTTTGAGGGCAAAAACAATGTGCCTTCTTCATCTCTATCTCCCTGCATGTGCCTGGCACATAGGAGATGCCCAATAATTATGTGTTTCTCGGAGGCTATAGAAACATAATAATGAGTTTCATCTATTATTAGCATCTTATCTCCAAAGAAAAGCAGATGGGACTAAGAATTCACAAATCCGAATCTTTCTCTAGGCCATAGCATTCTTTGGTCCTCTTGGTCCCGGCATGCACGATTAGGGCACGTGTCTTTCCATTCTAAAGTCCATGTTCTACCCTGGTGAGCTGGTCCAGCCTGGCCAAGCATAAGCTGGGAAGGTCTTTTAGCATAAAGCTAGATGAATAGCTGGCTTTGGCAGCTGGCATCAGGTCCTCATTTCCCTGAGCCCTGGGCCCCTCCTGCTGGCACCCAGCAAGAACAGGAAACTTGAGATTGCCTTGGTGCAGCCATCCTCATGCCCACTCTGCTCCTTCTGGACATCGCATCTCATCCACAATGGCTCCATTGTGTCCCTGAGCCCCATCTGAGTTACTTCTGAGTAAGTTCTGAGCATAGCTGTGCCTGTGTTTGGAAGGGGACTAAACAAGGGAGTGACATGATAAAAATATTCTGGCCACTATTTAAGAAAAATAGGTTGTAGAGAGTCATGCCAGGAAGCTGTTGGAGATCATGGTGCTTCTACTCAGATGACGGAGGAGGACAGAGAGAAGTGGACAGACTGGAGGTATATTTTAATGATATAGGGAACAAGTTTGGAGGGCAATGAGGCCTGAATCCTAGGTTTGCTTTTGCTTTAGGCTCAAGTATCTGGGTAAATGGATAAGGGAGCATCGCTTGAGGTAGAAGAATCTGGGGGAAGTAGAACACTAGGTGATGTGAGGCCAGTCATGACATCCATAGAAATGACTTGTGCTTGTGGATTTTCATTTTGGGTTTTCATCATTAGCCAGTGAAAGCCTATTGAGTGGACAGTTTATTTCGATGTTATCCCTGTCTGCATTCTAAGTCCAATGTTGCTTCCTCCCACCCTTTGACTTCTGGCCCAGCTTGTACTGAGAAAATCTTCAAGCTGGGCCAAAGTGAAAGGGACAAAGCATTCAGAATGAAACAGAGGATTTCCTGGATTTCTTCTGAATTCCTTTAAAGGCGGAAGGTAATGTCAGCATTTAAATATATCCTTACCACTGACCATCATTAGCTGCCTTTCAGCTTAGTCTACCGGAGCACCCAGGACAGCCCACGTGTGGAGCACCCCAGCTTATGCCCTCACAGAGATAGAGCATTGATGCTTGAAGGTTTTGCCAGCTTATGCCGTCCAGGGAGAGATAGCATAAAGAAAACAAAGGCTTTATCAAAAGATATAAGAATTAAAATGGCGAGAGCAATAGTCCCCAATTATAGAATTGATAGAAAGATTAAAAGAACTAATATAAGAATTAAAACAGTGTTTGACTCATAGAATTAATATGAGAATCTAAGCATCAAAGCACATAGCTTGGTAAGTTCCTACCTAACAAGTACAATGTGGGGGTATATAGCACATTTCCTGGGGGAGGCGCTCAACTACAACTTGAATTTTACCTACAAATGCAAACAATGTAACCTAATCATATGAACCTTCATATTAACCTGAAATTTTTTTTCAAGTTAATGCCTTACATTTCTAGAAGTATTATGACCTTAACAAATGAAATTGTAGAAATAATAAGCCTGAAAAATCTAATAATCGATTAAAATATCACATCAATAGAGCATTTTATATTATACTAAATTATAGTACCAAAAATGTGTTGTAAGTTTGTTACTTATTGTATCACAATTGCCCATATTATATCTCATAATTAGTAAATTATTTTTAAAGAAAAAAATAGATTGTCATATAGCAAACATTTATACACACACACACCCCCCACTCTCTTAAATAGGGTATCTTCAAAAGTAGGAGAATAGTTGTCTTCACATGGGTTTTGTGATGGGAAAGCATAAAGGCTACTCAAGTACAAGACTAGAAAATTGTTCTTTAAATACAAGACATTACTATCAATGTGAGTCCACCTACTCTAGGCCCACTTTTATGGGGTATGCCTTAGGTAACCTTTAGGATTCAACTGGTTTCTAAATTAGCTTATGTGCAAATCCTCATAACAGGCACTATTGTGTAGTGTGTGCTCAAAAAATATTTGTTTCCTTCATTTTGCATCACTCCTTTCTGAGCCTCAGTTTACTAGTGAGTCTATTGGTAACCACACCATCATTTTGCCTTTACTCTTCCAACAGAGATTTTCTGGGGACCAAGGAGGCATCACTGCTGCTCATGGCCATGTTCCTCCTTGCTGTATTCTACCACGGACAGCAGGTAATCTGATGTTTTGCTCTAACTGCTCCCAGGTAGCTGGTTACTTCCTGTTGCCATAATACTGGCCAAAAAAGCTTTCCTTGCTCTTTTCAGCCAGTGAGAATTAGCTGCTTGCAAAAAGTGGTGGTTTTTAATGAATCAATTCCTAATAAAGACCACTTAATGAAAAACAAGGCTGGAGAAGATGTCTTGGCCAAGGGTTTTAATGCCCTCTAGATACATCTCTTTCAAAGAGATCATTGTCCTAATTAAAAAAACAAAAAAAGCCTTTGATTTCTGCCTGGGGAAAAGTGGGATCCCTCCCAATTCTGTTGCCTGGATAAAATAACTATGGAAGATGTGTGCTGTGTTAGATAAAAATTCAGGTCTGAGAGTCAGCTGATCCTGGGTTCCAATCCCAACTCTTGCTCTCAGCAGTGCATGGCTTGGTCTAATATTTGTCTCCTTGAGCCTCGGGTTCCTAAACACTAAAATAAATTAGCAATATCTAAATAGGTCAGTTTTGAAGAATCATTTGTGTGGTGCCTTGAAAATATGCAGGGGAACTTTTATTGCTGATTTGTCTTAATTAGATAAAATGCCTACCATATTGATTCCACTGTCTCTGAGCCCTACTCTTTACCAGGGTCTGGAAAGGTCACCGTGGGCATTACTGTACAAAACCCCATCCCTGGTCCAGTCTTCTGGAGAAAATTGGGCTCTAAATAATGCAAAGCTCCTATATATGGAGCATATTTGTCCAGAAGTTGGAGAAAGGAGATTATTCTGGATGGATAATAGCCTATTCGTGATAGGCTTCACCCAAGAGGCCTTCTCTGCTCTCAAACCAGTAGGACTTCTTCACGTAGACTCCAATCCATGAAATTCATCACCTGGGGAGATTTTAACCCCTTCTTAGAAACTAGTCCCTGCCAGCTTCACCCATCTACCCATCTGCTCTGGATCCCAGTCTATTTTTCTTTGGTCTGTGTGCACTTCAAAAAGCATAACCAGAAAAGGAGGAAATCAAAACAAGAAGACTGTCAGCCAGAGCAGAAATAGAAACGTATCACTCAAAGTCACCATGGAAACAGGGAGGTAATGCAAACAGGGATGAAACAGCCAAACCCCCCAAGAAAATATATATATATAATATACATATATATATTCTTTTATATATATACAGTTATTTAATATATATACAGTTATTTGTAAGAAAAGATGGCAAAATGTAGCTGACAGAAAAACTGAACTAGGTATATAAAAGATTTAGCAAGTGAAGGAAATAGGAACGAGTTAACATTTATTGAGTTCCTACTCCACACTTAGCACTTCCCCTGTATTATCTCATTTAATCTAACCTACAATCTGGAATAATGGGAGTTATTATCATTTCAGTTTTACAGGTGATGAAAGCAAAACTATTCAGCTAGTACATGAAAGAACTAGAATTCAAATCCAGTTCTGTCTTCAGAGCCCACACTCTCTACTTCCTTAGAACAAAGATGTCTGCACACCAACACAGTGACCCAGGGCATTCAATTCTGCATTGTGACCTTGACTTATTCTTACGTTTTGTCTGAATTTCTGATGAAACAATAAGCTAAATGTCTAAATATAGTTATTTCAAGAAACCTGTCTTTCGGATTTTCTGTTTATCTGTGAGAATTGAGACCTGCCCTTCAGGTCTTGATGGCTTCCATTTATAGGACAGAACTCTTTAGTCTGACATGCAAATCACCATCCATTTGAAGGCAATGGAAACAGACTCAGAGGAGCCATCATATAAAAAAATTATTCTCATTCTATCACACAAGACTTAAACTGACAAATGAGAAAACCCCAGAAACAGATGAAAGAACAAGTTCAGGGTGAAGGTCCTCACTTCGTAATAAGGGTATTTATGTCTTCTTTGTCATCTTAAGGAATCACTTTGTACCTTGTCTGTGCCCCTTTCCTCAAAGTGGTACACTTCTAACATTTTATTCAATGTGTTCTGTTTTCTATTAGTTCTGGGAAAGTAGACAACCTAATTGTAGTAAGATTATGTGTAAAGTAACAGCATATTAAGTGATTCGTAAGGATCTGTGCTGTTGGGATTAAGTGACATCTGATATTTTTACCTTCTATTTCTAATACTCAGAGGCATAACTGTAGCAGTACACACATAGGCTTTGGAACTGAGCAGGGAGTACGGAAACCCCAACTCTGCCACTTAGAAGTTATGTGACCTTCAGCAGTTTACTTAACTTTCTGAGTCATGGTTTCCTTACCTGTTAAACAGGTGTGATAGTAATAGATTCTACTTCATAGGATTATTAGGATGTTAGAGAACATAACTTATTCCAATAGCTTACATATATAGTAAGTGCTCAACAACTATTAGCTATTAATATTTGACTTTAAAAATAAGCCCGTGACACAAACCAGGCAAGTATTGTTATCTATCTAATTCCAAGACAGGAGAAGAAATTCAAGTCCCCTGAAGTCACAAAGTCAGTAAGAAAAGGAAAGACCGAAACAGAAATCCAAATACTCTAACCTCCAGCCCCAGACTGTGTCCTGCCTTCGCCAAGGCCTCCCTGTGACAGAGGCAGCTTTCTGCAGGATTGCGTCAGTTCAGGTGTCTTCTATCTATAGCATCCTTCTGGGCCCTGTTCCTCCTGGATCAAGCCTGCCCACTCCTGGGCTTGCTAACTACTTCTACCAATTTCCCTGCATGACTCAGAGGCCTTCTATTTTTAATAAGGCTGAATAATGCCCGTTAATGCCTGGTATGCAAAATTGTCCAAAGGGAACATGTGTAATTATCCATCTCCAGAGTGATCGAGGTACCTGAATAATTGGGAAATTTCCTTTTGCACATACGTGGAAGCCATATGCCAGACACTCCCTCCTCCAAGACAGGTGAGTGTTCTGAACATTGGAGAAGTGCCTCCCACCTTGTGCCAGATTCAGTCTCAGCCCTAGAGGTTTGGGCACTTCCACATGGGGACAGAGACTAATAAGGTCATGTTTCCAGTCACTTATGTCCAAGTCTGATAGAGAAAGATATCTGGAATTGTATGGCTTAGAACAAAAGACCCAGGCCTTGGCACCAAATATTCTCGTTGAGTCCCAGAAACTCCATCCTGAAAATGGGGGGCCTGGAGAGAGTCAATCTCCCAGAGCTATCATTTCTTTACCTGTAAAGTGAAAAGAATAATAGTTATCTGTCAAAAACCTGGAGAACTTTTGACATGAGAGAATGAGGTCATGTATGTATGGTGTAAGTGTTAAGGGTTGCGGCTTTCAGCCAAATGCTTTGGGACCAAAGCCAGCCTCTGTTTGTGAGACTTTAGGAAATAGACTTCACCTCACTGTGCCTCCATGCCCTCACCTGTGAAATAGACATAATAAAGCACCTACTTTGTTTAGTGGTAAGACTAAATGAGCTTACATACATATTTAAACACTTAGAGCAGTGTCTGGTCTAGGGAAAAAGCTTAATTAGCTTTAGATATAAGTAGGTGGGCACCTTGACAAAATGTATGAGCAACACATGTGTACCTGTTAGTCTCTCTACTGCTCTTTTCATATTGCAGTTCCTTAATGGTTTGATGCAAATAAGAAGGAGAGTGCACTTCCAACTCAGCTGACATTTCTTGAGCAAATGCTGAAGAATTTTTACTTTTAAAAAATCAATGTCTATGTCTTTCATATGCTTCACTTTTCTCTCCATCTGCACTGGTCCCCCCGTGTTGAAATGATCTTCTTCCTTTTGGTGTCCTCCTGTCACCATTCAGCTATGGGTGAATCAGGGACTGAGGGAGGGACTGAGGAAGGGACTGAGTTTCACACATCTTCACATGCCCTGCATATAACATACAGTAGGTACAATAGATTGGAAGTTAACTAGGAAGGAAAGCTTTCTTTCTGTGGCAGCTTCATATTATGTGGTCCGTACCTTCATGAGACTTGCTTTGCCAAGAGATTGTACTGCACTTGAACTAGATCATCTTTTCATGGACATGTCTTAGGTACAGTTACCTGCAAAAGGTAGGTACCAATAGGTGAATTGTGTTTTTGTCTTGTAACTAGAAAATGCTTACTAAGTCAACAGCAGCCTTCAGATTCTCTACTCATGTTTCTGAGTTGAATTCAATTAGATGAGGGCACTTCAATAAGAGAAAGATGAAAAATCATCTCATGCTTCAACCAAAAGTATGTTTTAAGGGGGTGGAGGGATACTTTGTTTGGAAAAAATACTATCCTGCAACTTGGCAGATGAAAACTTAATGCTCTTCAATCCAGAGGGAGAAAAACAGCTTTGTTTTTAAAGTGTCATTATGAATTTATGCATTTTAATATTGGTTCAATCTATTGGACTTATTCTTACTAAAGCTTCAGTTGCCATATATTTGACAAGTGGGAGCCTATTCAAGTTATATTTCATGTCCTTTTAACTTAACTATGATCTCTGATAAACTCCTCATTTCTGACATAAAAAAAATGTTCTATTAGCCAGATATGGTAGTGTACACCTGTAGTCCCAGCTACTGAAGAGATCGAGGCAGAAGGATGACTTGAGCCCAAGAGTTCGAGGTTGCAATGAGTTATGATGATGCCACTGCACTCTAGCCAGGGTGATAGATACCCTATCTCAAAAGAGAAAATATTCCAGACTTACACATTTTCTGCCCCAAACTTCAGCCGCTTACGGAAAGACTGGGGATTATTTTTGTAGGAATTGATACTTAAAAACCACAATCTGGACCCTGGGAATGCTCATTGCTACTCGGTTTTCGTCGTTTCTAGGACTTGATTTCAGTGGGTGGAGCTAGCAAATGATGTATATATCATGAGTTCAAAGTGTGATGCTTCTATTTCCCACTAAGGACAATAGGCCTTGGGCTTAATTTCATCAATCTTATATCTGTACTTCCTTTTTCCTATCCCAAGAAATTCCGGTTTAAATAAAATCAATATAATTACTCAATTGCTTTCCTTTATGATTCACATATAATAGTGAAAGAATAACAATACAAACATTCCCACCTACAATATGACTATTGTAAACAGTTTTGACATTCTTTGTGAGCTCTGTTTATCCTCACGGTATTTCCCTCCCATAATGCATCATTAAATTTTTGTGTAAAAAGACATAGTTCTCTCTATGTTGGTTCATTTGTTAAGAATTCAGACTATGGAGTTCAATTTTGGAATTAATTTCAAATCCTGGCTTCACTAACTCAAGTGTGATCATGGTCAAGCTCTTAACCACATTTGCTTTCATTTCCTCATCTATAAAATATGCATTGATAATAATACCTTCCTATTAGGGCTGTTGTGTGGATTATTAAAGGATCTAATATATGTACATTGCTTAGAACAGTGCCTGGGACATAATAAACATCTCCTAAGTATTAGCTAGTGTTTTATAACTTAGGTATAACTCACTTGTTGAGCCAACAGAGAGTGATTGAGCAGCTGCTCTGAGCCACATGTGGTACTGCATAGTGGGTGTATCAGCAGGCTCAGGCTGCCATTCATGACAAAATACCATAGACTAGGTGGCTTAAACAACAGAAATTTATTTTCTCCCAATTCTAGAGGCTAGAAGGTCCAAGATCAAGGTCCACCAGGGTTTGGTTTCTGATGAGGGCTTTCTTCCTGGCCTACATATATTTTCCTTTTTGCTGTGTCCCCACATGGCCTGTTCTTGGTATGTGCATGTGTAGAAAGTATAAGCTGTCTCACATCTCTTCTTATAAGAATAGTAATCACAGCATGAGTGGCCCTCATGAGCTCATCTACCCCTAATTATCTCACAAAGGGACAAAATTACCACATGAGGGGTTAAACCTTCAACATATAAATCTCCAAAACCACCACATGAGGGGTTAAACCTTCAACATATAAATAGTGGGTGGGAGGATTAGCATCCAGTTCATAGCAGTAAGGGTGTAATGTAGAACTTTTAACAGTGACTGTCCAGGAGAGGACACAGGCATCATCAGATAATCACACAGACAAGTATAAACTCACAGGCACAGTAATGCCAGGAAGAGCAGGCCCTGTGTCCCCATGAGATCTGCTGCATTCCTTCTGGTCACTTGGCTTCAGACAAAATGCCTCCCAAAATATCTAGATACGGCTGTGTTTCATTAGTGGAGAATTCCAAAGAAGACTTCTCCCCTGACCAGCAGAGGCTGATCTTGACAGTTAAGAACTTAACCAAGATCACACTCAAGGTGTGCCTTAAGCCCAGACCTCAGAAGTTCACCTGTTTCTTCTCCTTCTTCTCTTCCTCTGCCATGAATTGCAGCTGGAGTATACAGCCCGCCTGGACTTCCTCTGGCGAGTACAAGCCAAAGAGGAGATCAATGAGATGAAAGAGCTGAGGGAACACAATGAGAACATGCTCCGGAATATCCTACCCAGTCACGTGGCCCGTCATTTCCTGGAGAAAGATCGAGACAATGAGGTGAGCCAAGCTAGTCTAGCCACTAGGAGGGTGGTAGGGGTGGGCTGTGTATGGTTGTCCCCATAGACCCCAGGCTCTGGGAGAATTCCACTCTCCACTCATGGTACATGAGAATGAAGACTGTACCCACCATGTGGTGCCTGGCAGCCCAAACCACTCCACACTGTGAAATTCAACATGGCCTCCCCTGGCCTCAGTTAGCTCATCTGCAAGATGGGTATAATAAGGTCTCCACTGTGAGACCAAATTGGAATTTTAAAGTTTCATATGTGTATGCATGTATTTAAAATATATACATAAATATATAATGTTTCCATTTATATAAAGCACTTAGAGTAGTTGATTTCATAGAGATAGAAAGTAGAATGGGGGGTTGGTAGGTCCTGAGGGAAGAGAAGAAAGGAGGTGTCATTTTTTCATGCGTACGGAATTTCAGTTCTACAAGGTGAAAAGAGTTCTAGAGATGGGTGGTAGAGATGGTTCCACAACAATGTGTATGTACTTAATACCATGAAACTACACATATAAAGGGGTTAAGATGGCAAATTGTATGATATATATATTTACCACAATTAAAAATAATACTATATGTTGTGTATATGTACGTGTGCGTATATATCCACATAGAGAGATAAATACCTACATCTAGATCTACATAGATAGGTATATTCATTCTTAGAACATTGCCTAGTATATAGCAGATACTCAAAAATGATCTTTTCACTCAAAATTATTTTTTCTTATTACATTATGCTTAAAGGGTCACTCAGGGAAGGGAATCCATAATCTAGAAGTCTGAAATTGAGGTCCTGGGTGGCTCCTTCTGCCTCTGGGGGCTCTAGGGAAGAATCCATCCTTGCCTTATGCAGCTTCTGGTAGCCCCAGGTGTTCCTTGGCTGTGTCCACGTTAATCCCTAATCTCATGGCTCCACATAACCCTTCTTCAAAGAGCATGGGTCTCCTCTTCTTCTTTTAAGGGTACCAGTCACATTTAGGGCCCACCCTCATCTTAACTTAATTACATCTGCAAATCTCTGTCTCCAAATAATGTCATTCTGATATTCCAGGTGAACGTGAACACCAGGGGGAGCGATTCAGCCCACTATAAGAATGAATGGTATTGTGGCAAATGATGTGGAGAAAACTCCTGGCCAGGGCATGGTGATCAGGCCTAATGGGCCATGGTCAGGTTTGAGCACACTGTTACATGGAATGGGAGACTTTGGAAAGTTTTAAGCATAACCTAGTTGATCAACTGCTGATAGAGAGTTTATAGGAGAGCTACAAGACCAGACCAGGTTGGACACTCTGAAATAACCCATGTATGACCCCAGTGATGAGGCCCAGAACAGTGGCAATAGACGTAGAGAGAAGGAAATGGCTCCAGATACCTTTAGGGGGACAGGATAATTAAGCAGATGCAGATGGTAAGAAAGAAAAAAATTCAAACAATTTGGAGTTTCCCTCCAAACTCCAAACGAAATGAACTCAAGAGGGAAATGAAGGTGCCTTTGAAAGCCTAAAGGGGCATTATCACAGGAGAGTCCTTGGCCTTACTATGCAAGACTCCTGAGGGACCACCTAGGACCACGGACAGACCCACAGAGGCCATCTCTTGGTTTTGTGTCAGGACGAGCTTTACAAAGATAGAGCCACCATACTATCTAGTCATCATAAGTCTGTAAGATCAGCAGGGCAGGGACCACATTGTCCTTGGTCACTACTGGTCCTTTGGGCATGGTGTTCCTGCCTGTAGCTCCTGCTCAGACAGGTTTGTGGATGGACTGGACTAATGAGATCACTTGCTGGAGCATCAAGTGGGGAAGGCTGATCTCTTGATGCCACAGAGGCCACATGGATTTTCTGGGAAATGGCCCTTACACAGCCCTGCCAATATTAGATTTTCAAACCAAGCTAATCAAGGGGTGAAAACCCCTCAGAACAAATGTTACAAACCGGAAGACCTAAGACAAATCTTTCCAGTGAGCCAGTTGACTTGGACACAGTTACTTGGTTGGTTTGCTTATTTAACTTATAAATGTGATGCCTCTAGGCATAGAACATGCTCTCCAAGTTACCCCTCTAAACTCTGCTGCTTATGTTATCTAAAAGGGCCCCTGGAGACATTTGGGTTTGTGACCTTTGCCCTAGAACTCTAGAGGCATAACTGGGAGAGAGCTGTGGGTCCATTTTCCATCTAAGCCATCCATAAAAGACCAGTGGAAGAAAGGCCAAGGGAGTGAGCAAACAGATGGAGCTTCCCATAATTGGATTCAGGTCTAGTATCCTCAAGGTCCCTAAGGTCAGTGGCTTTGTTGTAAGAGCTTCTTGACACAGCCACAGATGCAGATGTCAATGTGCATCATCTGTGACCACCAGATGGAAAGGAAGAAACCTCAAAACTAAAATCCAAAAAGAAATGAGAGAAAATCTGCTTTTCAATCAAGACACAAAAACAATGAGTTATTTGGAACCAGGGGAAGAGCAAGAACATGTTGATTTCATCCTGGAAGGAAGGAAACCAACTAGAGCTACAGGCCAAGACCCCAGGTCATCCACTGTCACTCAAGCCGGGCCCCTGCTGAACAGAATAAAGGGCAGCCTCAGCCTTAAACATGTGTATAAGACATTTCCAATAAAAAGTCATCAGAATTATTTGAGATTTTATAAACGTTTAAGCAGTTCACACTTGATGAGGATTAGACACTGAACATGGTTATATTGCCTAGAGAATGTTAACATCATGATGAAATACCATTTATTGGACATCTGCTGCCTGCCAGATACTGAGATAGGTAACTGATGAAAATTATCTTTCCTTTCATTCACACATCAAGAGGAGAGTTGTCTCTTTGATGAGGCAACTGGGGCTCCAATAGTTTTGTGACATACCTCACTTTCTTTATGCAATGCTACGCTCAGAATACTCAATTCTCAGAATCCCTCAATTTTCAGAAACACCAATATCCCCTTACAATGCAGCTACCCACAGTGCCCCGGAGTTGGGCAAGACTGGAGTGTGCGTGTGCATGTGCGTGCGCATGTTTGTGCATGCGTGTGTAGGACAGAGAGAAGCAGGGTGGCATACAACATGTGAAGGGTGGCGGGGCAGGGCAGGACTGCTGCAGCCTGTGAGAACTCTCCATCATGCCCTCCCACTGTGAGCACAGGCATTTTTAGCTTCTCCTCTTGCTACAAATATGAATAGAAACCTCAGAAATCTTATTGAGGGCATCTGTGAGTTTCATGGGCCCACAGTAGTGCCCAAGGCACTGTCTTTTCCTGCCTGCCAGGGTATCTTCCATGGGCTCTATCACTGGGTTGGCAGTGCATTTATGGCCAACCTTCAGCTGACCTAGAGGAGTCACTTGGTGTACACAGACTCCAGTGTACTTGTTCGCATCAACATGAGCCTCCCTCTTCAGAAAATGATTCCATAGACTGTACTCTAGGAACAGAACGCACAAGTGTCAGCTAACAAAGCCAAATGACTTCTTTTCTTTTTTTTCTTTTTTTTATTATTAAATCATAGCTGTGTACATTAGTGCAATCAAGGGGTACAATGTGCTGGTTTCATATACAATCTGAAATATTTTCATTGAACAGTTTAACATAGCCTTCATGGCATTTTCTTAGTTATTATATGAAGACATTTGTACTCTGCATTTAGTAAGTTTTATCTGTACCCTTCTAAGATGCACCGTAGCCAACAATACTTGAGTATTATGTCCTAGGCCAATACAGTCAGTGCCTTGCTGGAAGCCATCTCTGGCATCATTGCTGCAAGCTTAGCCTTTCTTTATTCTGCCTTCTTGAATTTTAACCCCTCTTTCAGGATCTCCAAGGAGGCCATGTGATCTGGTGGGGAAAATCCAAGCTTTTAAGTTAGAGGGACCTGTGTTGAAATCTCAACTCTTCCATTTACTATCTATGTGATTCAGGGCAAGTTAATTAAGTTCTCTGAGCCTGAGTTTCCCATGTGTATGTAATACACCTCCCTCTAATAGACCTCTAATTATACCTAGGCTCCAGATGTTAGTCAGGCAAGGAAATAGAGGGAAAGCATTCCAGGCAGTGAGGCCCAAATGGTCAAAGTCATAGAGGTGAGATACTGCAGAATATTTGCTGAGAACAGAGAGTGGAAAGACCACAAGGACCCCAGCATGTAACCTGCCCTAGGTCAGAAAGCTAGCAAGTTCAAATTCAAACCCAGGTAGCCCCAAAGCCCAAGTGTTCCTCTTCCTCCACCTCACTGTAAGTGCATGCAGAGGAGGGGAGCAGCGGATGAACAATGACTCGGACCATCCAAACACAGGTCAGTGGACAGGCCCTCACCCACGGAAACATCCCACCCAAAGCTGTCTCAGCTGTGCCACCCACACAAAGGTTCTGGCTGCTTATGCTGTTCTACTGGGCTTTCTGCTTAGAATAGTGCTCACCTCCCTGGGCAGATACTTTCTTGTAGATAAAGCCAGCTGAGGGTCCAGGCCTGGGTAGTCAATCATTGTCCAGCAGGCTAGGGCTGTGTCCCAGGAAACCCAGTGTCTCATCTTGGCTTTGTGAAGAGCTCTTGAAAGGAGTGTAACAGGGCAGCTGTCCCGGGTGCTGAAGAGCCCACAGAGAATAAATAAATTCTATCTCTGCCTCTAACCAGCTGTGTGACCTAGGGCAGGTTACCAGACCTCTTTGAATCTACTTCCTCATTTGATTAACGGAGGGAATAATACTGACCTTGCTGAGTCAGGGGGGGGAAGCTAAATTGGGTAAGAACACATTACATGCCCCACACAGCGCTGTGCAAGGCAGCTTCAGTAGAGAAAGGTGTATGGAAGTACAGAGGCGCTGATAAGTCCAGTGTTGTATGCTCACTTCTGGCTCCTCCACTTACTACCTTCATGCCTATGATTAAGTGATAATCCTTTCTGGACCCCATTTTCTTCATTTTTCTTGTTATTTACAAAGAGAACAGAATAATACTTCCCAAATTAATGCAATTTGTTGCAACATTTACATGAGTTATTGTGCATAAACCATTTCAGTGGTACTTAACATATTTGGAGTGTGCAATGATTGTTACCTATTATTTTCAAGAAATGTGAGCCATTATTATTTTTTCTACTCCTTCCTAGTCACATCCCCACCTCCCACCCCTTTATTCACCTATTCATACAAGTATTTATTGAAGGCCAACCATGTGCCAGGTATTTTTCTAGATATCAGAGTTAAAACAACAGTGAGAAAAATGATGAAGTCCTTGTTTTTCTAAAACATGTATTTTCATGGGAATACAGGCAGTAAACCAGATAAATAAATGTATAACATACCATCAGACAGTGATAAATTTTGTGAAAATAGAACAAGCAGGAATAATGGAATAGGGTCGCGTACTGATTTGTGAGGATGTTTTTTGTTTATCTGTGGTGTCAGATATCATGAAAAGTATCCACAGACCTTTCTATCCTCATTAGCATTTGTGTATTTCATGCCCAAGACAACTCTTACTCCTCCAATGTGCAGTGGGGGATAAAAGGTTGGACCACCCAGGAACAGAGCATCAAAAGGATATCTATACTGCCGTCTCAGTCCATTTGTGCCACTACAACAAAATATTTGAGAGTGGGAAATTTATTTCCGTATAGTTCTGGAGACTGGGAAGTTTAAGATCAAAGTGCTGGCAGGTTCAGTGCCTGGTGAGGATCCTGGTCCCTGCTTTCAAGAGGATGCTTTGAATGCTGTGTCCTCAGATGGTGGAAGAGCGGGAAAGAAAGAACTTCAAAGTCTTTTAAAGGTCCTAATCCCATACATGAGAGCTCTGCCCTCATTACTTAATCACCTCTTTGGGTCCACCTTTTAATACTCTCTCACTGGCAATTAAGTTTCAACATATGAATTCTGGGGGACACATTCAGACCTTAGCAAGGATCATGAAGGTGACATTTGATCAGAGACCTGAAAGATATGGAAGGATACCAATGAGGTCAACAAGTCTCAGACTTTGTTTCTCATGTACAGAGAGGGCTTAACATGGCATGAGAAGCACAGGACCAGAATCCAAAAGGCCTGGGCATGTTAAGGAGATCCCTGGGCAAAGAGAAGATCAATGTCTTTACACTGGCGTACGGGCATGAGGGGGGAGGAGCAATCGTATGTTCAAAATCCTCTACAAAGCCAAACCTGCACTGCCAGAACAAGATGACAATAAAACAATAATAGCTTTTCTATATTCATCGTTCCCTCCCTAGTTTACAAAATGCTTTTTATCTCCTTTAAGCCCAAAATAGCAAGAAACAGATGGCATACTCAAAGCGGCTACTGGGAGTGAGTTGAATGAGGGGGCTGTATCTAAAGGTGTGAGTAGCTTGAGCTGGTGCTCCCCCATGTGCCCCTCCAAATCCCCCCACCTTCTCATCCCTGCTGTGCACTTGGTGGGGGGCAGGTGATAAGGACAACCTGCATGGGACGCATCAATGATCTCCCATGCCCTCTGGAACCTAGTTGAGGGTCACCAATGGGAGGTTCTGGGTAGGAGATGGGAGGAAGAAGAGAGTAAGCACAGTGAGATCAAGCTATTTGTTCCCTTGGGATCACCCGAGGTTGGCTATGTGCCTGCGCAGAAATGGACAGCTCCTTTCACGCTGTTATTACTACTGTTATTATGATCAGCAACAGCATGGGCTCTGTTGTCAGACAGTTTGGGTATAAAGTGCAGCTCTGCCTCCTATCAACTGTAAGGCTTCAGTAACATTCTTAACCTCTGCATGCCTCAGTTTCTCCAGAGGTAAAACAAGGCTCTTAATTGTGTTTGCCTCGTGGGTTTTGTGAGCATTAAATGAGATGTCTCACGTGCAGTGTTCTGCACTACGCTTGGGGTGTCAGGGGTGCTCAGTGCAAGCAGCTGATATTACCATTGTTTTAATATTTAAGCAACTGGAATGTTCCAAATGTTGGCAAGGCTAAGAAACAAAACTAAGCAAAAGTGTGGATACTAGGAGTCTCTAGAATATTCAAGCAGATAACTCTTAAGAAACCCTTGGTGACTGGCCATTTTATATCTTGAAGGTATTCCTATCACAGAGCATAAGTCAAAGTGCAGGGGACCAGGACTCTGTAAATAAAGGAATGAATGTCCCAGGATGGGATTATCTTTTTCTTTTTCTCTATTTTTAAGCAAAAATATTGAAATATACAAAAGCTGTTGGAAAGTATCCAGCCATTGTTAATACTATTTTTCATTGTATATGGCTGAATACTTTCTGGAGAGCCCTCATGGGTGTTATAGACTGACGTGTGTCTCCAAAAATTTATGTGCTGAAGTCCTAAACCCCAAGGACCTCAGAATGTGATTTTATTTTTCAGACAGAGTCTTTAAAGAGGCAATTGAATTAAAACAAGGTCACTGGCGTGGGCCCTAATCCAATATGATTGGTGTCCCTATGGAAAGAGGAAACTAGAACAGAAGGGAAAACCACATAAAAACATGGGGGAAGACAGTCATCTGCAAGCCCAGGAGAGTAGCCTTGATGACACCTTGGTCTCAGACTTCTAACCTCCAGAATTGTGAGAGAATTGCTTTCTGTTGCTCAGGCCACTGAGTCAGTGGCGCTTTCTTAAGACAGCCTTAGAAGACTAATATTTTAGGCAATAGAGTAAACAGAGACATTTCCCCCAAATCACAGTCATATGGAGAATATAATTCTGTGAATTTCCTCTCATGGATTCTCTGACTCATGCAGCAGAGAGCCAGGGTCCTTCATGGCATCACCTTGTTGTCCAAGGCCAAGGTGAACAGGGCCCTATTTTGAAAGTAATGTACCACCTTAGAATTCACATTCCCTTCACCCTACACTGCCCAACCCAGTTTCCAGCTACCTGTGCTCTTAAGGGCACTAGAGAAGGCATCAATGCAGATTCATCCATGCTTAAAGATCAAGACCAACTGGCACCTTCTTTCTCAGACCTGGGACATGACAGGTAGAGGAGGCTAACTCAGATGTGTAGAGTAAGGAAGGGCCTGGAAGCCTTCTAACCCTGTCTCTTCCACTGCTAGCTGTGTGACCCAAACAACTTAATTTCTCTCTGTCTCATTTTCCATATCCATAAAGTGGGGATAATAATCTTGCTACTTTGTAGGATTATTGCAAGGATTAAATCACTGAATTCCTATCAAAGTGATTTGTAAGCTTTAATGTTTTCTTTAAAGGCCAGGGAGTCATTAATTCAAAAAACCGTTTTGAACATTTACCTTGGACCAGAATCTGTAGAGGTTGTGCATTGTATTGCAAGCATCAAAAAAAAAAAAAAACCTGATTTATGATTTGAATGCACTAAGATGAATGGCATATAGTCTTCATACTTATGGAATCCACAATTAAAAGAAGAAATAAACATTAATAATGTAAGGGGGAGGGATATACTACGGTGTTGTTCAGGGCACTGTTAGAGCACCAAGCTCAGGCTCCTGGCTCCAACTATGCGTCTGGGAAGTTTATGGGAGTTTCTAAGTGGTTAATGGAGGCGGAAAACAAAAGTTAATCTAGTAAAGGAAGCTAATTGCAGAGAAAGAAGGACATTGCCCACCAAGGGATAAACAGTAGGAATAAAAGCATTTAAGTGTGAAATAGAGCAGTTTGGGTCTTTATTTGGTTTCTTCAAGCAAATCTTGAGATAAGAATTCAAGTGCAGCTAATTTACTTGACAGTGGCTCCAGGAAACATGGGTAGGAAGGAGAGTAAGGAAGAAAGCAACTGACAAGTGGTGCATTATCAGACTAGCTACCTCTGTGGGCAACCAGAGCTTAATTCCTAAATCCCCAGGAAATTTGGGAAACTGGTGTAAAAGCACACCTCAAAGTTATCTGGCCTGGGAGGTAAAGGAGCTGAGTACTACACACCACTTCCTGCCAGTCGTTGGCTGAGTTCTTCTCCTGAGGAGCATTGATTTCCAAGCATTTTCAGCCTGCTTGCTCAGGTGGGCAGATGGCCTCTTAGTGACCAGAGAAAAACATAATGCAAAAAAACGCCTGTTCTGAGCCCTGAACCTTAGTTGGGGGAACACAGGCAGGGCACTTGTAGCATCTACTGTAGGGTGTACACAGAAGTGCAAATGTTTCCATGTCCTAGAGCACAAGGTCTAACACGAGGAAACGCAGGCAATGCGACTGAAGAGATAGGAGGAGGCTGAGAGTTCCAAGGTCAAGCCACTGGCAGACTCAGTGTCTGCTGACAACCCGTTTTCTGGTTTACAGATGGCCACCATCTTCTTGTTATGTCATGCTGCAGGGTCTGAGCTTTATCCTGAGGGCAATGGTGAACCAGTGGAGGCTTTTACGAATGAGAGAGGCATGGTCAATATTATGTCTTGAAAAGATCCATCACTCTGGCTACAAAGTGAAGCCTTTGAATGGGAAGAGACTAGAGTCAGGAAACTCAGTGGGAGGCTCTCCTATTAGTGGTGGAGGAGGAAAATAGGAAGAGCCTGATAAACCCAGCACCACTTGATAATGGACTGAATATGGACCTGAGAAGAAAGGGCCAAGAGGACTCTGAAAGCTTCACTTTGGTGATTTGGCAATGCCAGTTCTGCCAAATAAGTTAGAGGATGAAGGAATAGGCACAGGTATGGTTGGAGAGAAGATGCATTAGATTTATAGCACTTGTAATTTGAGGAGTGTGAGAACAACCCAGCATGAGATGTGGAAGTTTGAAGGCCAAGAATGAAAACTTCCCTGGAGGTAGCAATTTAGAAACTGTCAACACATGAGTGTTGGGAAGGCTGGGAGTGAATGAGATGGACCAGGTAAATGTATATCCGGTGGGTCAAAAAGAGAATCATAGCAATCACTGACATTTAAGGTGGAAGATAAGCACCCAAAAAAGGAATTCTAGAAGGGACCAGGTGTGATAAAAACAAGGCATGTCACTAAAGCATGGATAGAAAGCATGATCTTGGGCATGATCAACAGACGTACCAATCAACAGAGGTGTCCAGTAAGATAGGAACAGACGTGGATGTGTTGATTCCTCCACTTTGAGGCTGGCCTACTCTCAACTCCTGTCACTCCAGTCTGACATGTGAGTGTGGGAACATACAGGGAAGAAACTAGTCTGAGAAGTTTGGAAAGGATGAAGAGAAACTGGCTGGGTGATAGTCACAAGTACCTGTAGAACGCAGGGCAAGTGATTCTTTTTCTTAGAAGAGATGCTTGGAGGATGAGAAGGAACAGGGAGAGGAGGAAAAGAGAAAATTAATGAAGAAAAGGATCACTGAGGGGAAAGTTGCTGAAGAACGTACAAAGAGGTCGAGAGCTCAGGTAGGAGTTGACCCTCATCAGGAGAAAGGAAAACACATTGTCTGGAGTTGAAGCAAGAGAGACGGAAAATGAATATGAATATAGACAAGTGCATGAGGATGGGGACAGAAAAAGGTCTCCCACCAAGACCCACAGCTTTCTCAGGGAAGTAGGAGACAGGATCATCCTCTGGGGGGAACAGGAGAGAGCTGAGTTATGGGGAGTGGTGAAGATTTGGATCAGCCACTGAAGGACCAGAAAAGGAAGCTGGCCAAGGATGAAGGAATGGGCCAAAGAAAGGACTTCCCCGTCTGAGGCTGGAGACCAAAAATTTTTCAGTGGTCCCAATTCTTATAGTGATGATGCTGTGGTTATGGTACAATGGACTGAATGCTTATGACCCTCCAAAATTCATCTGTTGAAATCCTAACTACACACCCCCCCGCAAGGTATTAGGAAGTGAGGATTTCAGGAGATGATTAGATCAGGGAGTGGAGCCCTCGTGTAAGAGAGCTGCTTGCTGCTTCCACCCCCTAGGGACATAGCTAGAAGGCAGCATCTACCACCAGAAGTGAGTGCTCACCAGACACCGAACCTTTGGGTGCCTCGATCTTGCACCCCCCAGCCTCCAAAACCAGAGAAATTCCTGTTTATAAGCAACCCAGTCTGGAGTATTTTGTGTAGCAACCTGAAAGACTGAGACTAAACAGCATTGACATAACGGTTTCCCATTTTCTATCTCTCGGCAGGGCCTGTGCACGTGCGCACATGTATGTGCGGGCGGCGTCACCGCAGAAGCTGACCTCTAATGATGCTTTCTGGCTCCTTCTCTGTGTCTGTCTGTCCAGGAGCTGTATTCTCAATCCTATGATGCCGTCGGGGTGATGTTTGCCTCCATCCCAGGATTTGCAGACTTTTACTCTCAGACTGAAATGAACAACCAGGGGGTGGAGTGCCTGCGCCTGCTGAATGAGATCATTGCTGACTTCGATGAGGTAAATCTAGGCCTCAGAAATTCACATGGACAAGTGGACATCATTGTTGTCACTGTGTCATTAAAAAATGACCATATTTTGCACTCAGAGAATACCGGCCTCCATTATAAACACAGACATGGACTATCTGATTTAATTACCACAACGATCACCTGAGATAAATGCTCCTGTTACTCCACTTGGGGCATGAGGAACGTGAGCCTCAGGCAGGCTAGGTGACTTCACCCAATGTCACACAGCTAGTAAATGGCAAGAGGGGACTTGGCCAGAGGCCTGTCTGAGGCCAGTGCTATTTGGGCACCGCATCTAGCATCAGAGAGACATTTCTCCATCACAGAAAGTTTCTCCATCTAATGTGTCAAAGATAAAAACCATCAGTTAGCATTTGGACAGAGAACTGAAAACAAAAATAAACATATTCCAGGTGGCAGTTTCCTCTTCTAGGCGCCACGAGTCTAAAAAACATGTTAAGTGGGGAAAAAATACTCACGCCACACTTCAGTTCCATTAATAAACATGACAGGAGTGGGCTTTCTCCTCTCCCACCCCCAGCATGAGGGGCGCCAGTGCCCGTCCAACTGCTGAGGCCTAAGATGGGAGGCAAGTGACGCATTAAGGAACAGTGGGGAAGAAGCCACGCAAAGACGTGGGTTCCACTGAAGTCTAGCCTCAGACTGGTCCCCAGGGAGCTCAGAGCACAAACTGCACCACTGCTCACACTGAGGCAGGGGGCCAGGCTTTTGAACACCTGTCTTGGTCACTCATTGTTGGCTGTGGGCTTCTCTGGTGTGGCTGCATAGCCTCCTAGGTATTTCCAGCAAGGAGGCCCCCCGTGGCCCAGGGCAGTTCTCCAAAAGTGGACGCAGCCACGCAGTTATCAGTGGCCAACAGGAATGCCTGGAGGATGATGCCATGGAGGGGGTTGGGGGACACCAACAGCATCTATTGCCCCACCCTAAACAATAAGCTCTCCCTCTGGCCAGATGTTCTATCCAACTGCTGGGGTCTGTGAAGTCCTTCTTTTTTAAAACTGTATATATTTATAGCATACAATGTGATGCTTTAATATATTTATATATTCTGGAATGATGAAATCAAGCTAATTAACACAGCTATCACCCCACATACTTACCTTTGTTCTGTCAAGAAAACATTTAAAATCTCTCTCAGCAATTTTCAAGGATACAATACATGTTAGTAGCTACAGTAGCTACAATCACCCAGCTACAAGAGATCTGAAGAACAGTATTCCTACCATCTACTAGTAACTGAAACTTTGTATCCTTTAAGCAATATCTCCCTATTTCCATCCCCCTTGCAGCCCCTGCTAATCACCACTCTGCTCTCTACTTCTGAGTTCAACTTTTTTAGAATCCACATATAACCGAGGTCATGCAGTAGTTCTCTTTCTGTGCCTGGGGTATTTCACTTTTTCACTTAGCATAATGTCCTCCAGGTCCATCCATGTTGTCACAAATGACAGGATTTCTTTTGTGGCTGGATAGTATTCGTGTGTGTGTGTGTGTGTGTGAGAGAGAGAGAGAGAGAGAGAGAGAGACCTTATCTTCACCCATTCACCTGTTGATGGAACCTGAATTGACTCCAGGCCTTGGCTGTTGTGGACGTGCTGTGATGAACGTGGAAGTGCAAAAAGCGTATTGATCTTCTTCCCAGTTCTCAGAACTCTCCTTTTTCACCATCAATCCTGCTTTTGCTTTGCTTCAGGCCATATTATTTCTCACCTGATCAACTGCAGTCACCTCCTATCTCCTCCCCCACCTACATCTCACCATCAGAAACTACCAAATATGGGAGTATATTGTCACATCCTTTTGTAGCCTCATCCCTCAAGGGCTCCCCTCGGTCAGCTCCTTCGCTGGTCACCTGAGGCCTTGCCCTCACTGTGCAGTCTTTGCTCTCACTGCACACCACCTGGCATCTCCTGTCCTGTGTCATGTAACTACTTAAGAACCAGTGATCCCACCTGGTTATGTCACACATGCCTAGGACCATGCTGTCCTTGGCCTTACCCTATCCTCTCTCCCTGGACTCCAAGGCCAACTGAAACCTACCATTTATTTCACAGATATTTCACACATGACTGCTACTCTCAAACCCTTTTCTAACCCTCTTCTCTGCCTAGATAAATGCCTGCTCCTTTTTCAATGAAAAACCTACACTCTGAAAAAACCTTCCATCACAGAACCTGACACCCTTCAGTACCTGTCTGCAAATCTGCCACCTCTGCTGGCCACTTAGTTCTAGAGCAGAAACCCATCTTACTCAACCCTGTAGGCTTTTACAAATTGTTGCCAGAAATGCAAAGCTTTTTCAATATACACCATTTCATTTTTATTTATCCCTCATGCCAAATCCACGGGATAGGAATTATTAACTTTCATTTTATAAATAAGCAAAGCTGAGACTTAGCGATATGGAGAATACCCAGGGTCACATATCATTATGTGACGAAGCCAAGATTTGCATTCAAGTCTGCCGTATGGTTTCGGAGGGTTTTTTGTGGTTGTTTTGTTGCTGTTGTTGTTTTCAGAAGATTACAGGGGTATACACATTTTGGTTACATAATTTGCTTTTGTACTTTTTCTTTTTAAGTCAAAGTTGTAAGTGTGCCCCTTCACCCAGAATGTGTGCATTGCACCAGCTGGGTGTGAATTTACCCTGTCCCTCCTCGCCCCCTTACCTATACTTGATTTCCATTGAGTTTTAATCATGGAGTTGCACTATTTCTCACTTACTGGGTATTTCATAGTGATGATTTTTGTAAGTCATAAGCTCAGAAATGGTCATTGTAGTGTTCTGGGGACAGACGTAAGGAGTCAAGACAAAAACAAGACACAATTAATTCCTGCCTCCCAAAGCTTCATCATTCGGGGGGAGGCGGGGTGACTATGAGTCTCTTTTACTCAAGGAGTCTCTAGTAATGCAGGATGAGAAGGGGAGAACAATTCCATGATGGTAGCACCTTTAACCTCCATCCTCCATGCTGGGCCAGAAGCTGATGAAGGTAGAAACCATACCCCTTTCTATCCTGTTACACCCCCAGGGCCTAGCACATAAGAAATGCATAAAACAGAGACTTGCTAAGTATTTTCAAAAGGAATTAATTGACCGATTGATCAATGAGGGGAAACCATAAACCAATTGGCAAATAATAAAATGAAGAAGGGCTAGTGTAATCCAAAATATGCTTTTAAATAAAGCTGTATTAAAAATATCTGACTGAAGGTGGAGACATCAGGCTTTGCTATATTTTAAACTCCGTTGCAACCCATATCTCAAAAGTGCTCACTAGCATGTATTCAAATGATAATAAATAAAGTAAATCAGAACTGAATTTGCATCTCAACACACCAAATTGTAGACACCCTGGAATCTTCCAAAAACAGAGGAGGAGAGCAAGACCCCAGTGATAGAGATGAGTGTTTGCAGAGGGAAGTTGGAGATAGGATGGGCCAGGCGGCTGTGTTCTCTATATATATATATATTTTTTTTTTTTTTTAATTGTTGGGGATTCATTGAGGCCATGTTCTTTAGAACATGGGCTTTAGACCAGGAGGAAGAGGACTATTAAGAGGAGGGAGAGAAGAAGAAGGGGAGGAGGTGAGAGAGGAGAGGTAGAAATGAGGAGAAGGAGGAAGAGAGGAAGACAGCGCAGTCACCAGGAAAATAAAAACATCCCCTAAGTTGCCAACCCAAACCGTTCTCTGCTATGCCCATGTGGGTCCTTTTGGTCACCCAGATATGTCTCTAGATTCTGCCTGGCTAAGCTCCAGCCAGATGCCTGCTGTTCACTTTAATAATGATGCTCCTCGGCTCGGCGCCTGTGGCTCACCGGCTATGGCGCCAGCCACGTACACCTGAGCTGGCAGGTTCGAATCCAGCCCCGGGCGCCAAACAACAATGATGGCTGCAACCAAAAATGGCCGGGCATTGTGGCGGGCGCCTGTAGTCCCAGCTACTTGGGAGGCGGAGGTAAGAGACTCGCTTGAGCCCAGGAATTGGAGGTTGCTGTGAGCTGTGATGCCACAGTGCTCTACCCAGGGTGAAAGCTTGAGGCTCTGTCTCAAAAAA
>CAUYRH010037642.1:0-44967 GCA_963574655.1 Perodicticus potto | reverse complement strand
TAGCCTTCATGGCATTTTCTTAGTTATTGTATGAAGACAAGGTTTTGATTAAGAAAAAAAGCAGTTGCAAAATTTAGCAAATAGAAATATAGGATGCCAAGTTAAATCTGAATTTCAGAGAGGGACAGTTTTGCGGTTTTTTTTTTTTTTTTTTTTTAGAACATCTATGTCCTAAATATTGTATTTGGATATGTTTATATTAAAATATTTTTCATCATTCATTTGAAGTTTAGTATAAATTTGTACCCTATAATTCATTAAGTAAGCCCAGATAAAAAAGGAAGAAAATTGTTTCTGATAATAATATAATAAAATCTTCCTCCTAGACATTGTAGCACCACAGCAAATCTATTACAGGTGATATTTTTTTCCCTTCCTCTGGATGCTTGCATAGAAATATGTGAAGTCTTCAGTTTAAGAATAGGTAGTTATAGGAATAGAACATCTGATGTGAAAAAAAGAAAAGGTTTCAGCAATGTAGTGATAAATGGGCATCATGAGAAATGGGAAGGAGACGGCCTCTGTGTTCATAGGACGCAGCCTATGACACTGTCATCATGGTTTCAATACTATGCTTCATACTATCGTTTTCTGCTACTGGAATGAAGGCGTAGCTTTGCCTATTCTTGGGGTGAGTCATTTGGTGCAACAGAAGCTGCCTAGAGAAAGTGTGATGAGACACCAGGAGAAGGCTGCTAAGGAGCTGAGACCCAAGAAAGGCGTGCTACACGTTACCCAGGAACATTAGTGTTCAGACAGATGCTTTCAAGGAAATATTACCAGGGTATTGTAATGTACGATTTTCCAGACAGTTGATATGGAGTGTCTGTGAATTTCACTTAGATGCCCCCTGCTTTTTTTCTTTTGTTGTGAAGCTACGTCCTCATTCTTTCAAACACAGGTTTTGGCTTGTGATTATCTTTCGAAAAAATGTTGAGCAATTTTTATGAAACGGTGAATATATCAAAAATTAGTGCTATTTTCAAATATGAGTCCCATTATGGAAGCAATGTGGCATATAAAGCTTGCAGTACCAAAGTGTTGCAAACGAACACACATTACGTCGACGGTTTGAGAAGTTCCGTCCCATGTTTTTATTTAATCTTGAAAAGAAGCCGTCTGGGCAGCGTTGAGAGCAAGGTGGATAGTGATGAGTTGAAAGCTGTAGTGAAAGTGAATCTATCTCAACCTACATGTAAACTAGCAGCAAGGTTTGATGTTACTATTCCAGTGATCTCGTACCAGTTGAAACAAATTAACAAAGGTAAAGAAGCTGGATAGATGAGGTCTGCATGAATTAAACAATGTCAGAAAAGAAATTGTCTGGAAGCTTGGCTTTCTTTGCTGTCATAACATAAAGGCAAACTACATGCAATGAAAAATGAATTCTTTTTGACAAGTGTGTGTGTTTGGCACAATGGTTGAATAATAAAGATAAGGTACCAGAACACAATCCAAAACTGAATCCTCATCACAAAAAGCTAAGGGGGTCTGTTTGGTGGTCCAGCCCCGGTGCCACCCACTACATACACTTCATGGAACTTGGTGAATCAATTAGAGTGGATGTCCACTTTAAGCAGAGAGATGGCCGGATGAAGATGCTAGTGAATCAGCAGCCCAGACTGGTCAATAGAGACAGGCCAGTCCTCTTGGAAGACAGCATTGTTGCACAAACAAGGCTGCTCCACCTCTAGAAGATGGGCATGGAAACTCGTGGGCATCCTCTGCGTCCACCAGACCATGCACCAACTGACGGCCACTTCTTCCAGGCTTTGAATCGTTTCCTCCAAGGAAAAATATTCAGCTCTCAACAAGCTGGGGAAAATATCTTTTGCGATTTCTTTCCCTCTCACTCTCTAGGCTGCTTTGCTGCTGGCACAGGCTAGCTGTTGCTGAGATGGCAAGACTGTGTTGATGGTCTAGGCGTGTATTTTGATTAATTGTACTTCTTGTATTATAGATATAATAAACCAAACTTCTGATTCAAAATAGGGCATTTCATGTTTAATGACGTAATAGAAGCACAAAAGCTCACTATGCAATTGGCTGCCTTAGCCTTGCATGGTATCTGCTGTTAAAGTGATGGTGTTGACTGGGAAAGAATGGGATCTTTTAAGGTGGGATGGGGCACATGAGAAGACCCTGATGACACTGGGACAATGAACTCCCAAACTACGATAAGTCTTTTGGCAAGAGAAGGTGGTCTCCCACCCTCGCTGGTACCGGCCCTTCCCTCTCTGTCTGAGGGAATGACCCTGCTATCTTGGAGGAAGAGTGGTACCCGCCCCTTAGGTCATTGCCAGGCAAGATACCACTGATTCTCCTTAGGAGCCACTTCTCCCACCCCCGTTTTCTTCTAGACCTACAACTAGATCTAAGTCCCCACACTGACACCTAAGGATGAGGCGCACAGTGTGACCCAGGAGGAGCTGAGCTGCGTTCCGAAAGAACTACTTGAGTTTTCTAATTCATGGGAGAAGAAAGCCTGGGACATTTGTGAAAATGACTATTAGAGTGTGGGTGACTGAAGAAAGAACACGAAGTTTGATCAGCCTGAATTTGTGGACATCGGCCCACTAAGTACAGATTCTACATTAAAGGTTACAGTGCAGGGAGTCAAAAAAATAAAAAGATAAAAAAAAAAGCAGTGATGGTTGGTTGGAGCGTTAATAAAAGATGACCCAGTGTGAATTAACTGAAGACGCCTGATCTCCTGTGGTTTAATGTAGAGGAAACGATTCAAAAGCTCTGGGAGATGGGAATGCTGAAGAATGCTGAAGTGGAATTGTTATGTAAAACCTACCTGCCCAGACTGGAAGGGTCCAAAAGATATACTTTCTGCCTGTACTTTGAGAAATAGAGCACAAGTGTCTTTGAGGAGTTCTGTGGCTGCTCTTGTCTGAAAGTCAGACGTTATAGCAGGAACTCCAGTTACTGAAGGGAAACATTAAATGACATGTAAATAATTGGATTCAAGGGCGGGGGCAAAGTAGCAGAGCTCAACTCGCAAGGCGAGGTGGGCATAGTGCTGTAATGGACGGCAGAGGCAAGGCAACAGTCATAATGGCTCTGACGCTCACAAACCTACGGTGCCACCTAGGTTAATCATGGTGTTCATACAAACTGATGGGAAGTCTGCTAACTTCTTGCTCTTAATTCTGGTCTGTATAAGCCAGAAACTTCCAGTGAAGTGAATGAAAGTCTAACATGAACTATAAAAAACCTAGAATCATAGCCCCTCAGTCAGTTTGCAGACTCAAGCCCGATTACACATCCAGAACCCTTTGAATGAAGGGAAGGCTGTTTCCTCTTGAGGAAGAAACCCAGTATATTACCCAAAATTTATAGGGTTAATCTCTCTCCCGTCCTCATGAGCGGAGACCTCTAGTCTTTTACTGGGGTAACTGTGCATTGGAGAAAAAGTAGCCCTATGTCATGGTTTAGTTTACCAATATCTTAGTCATCTTTCCCTCCCACGAGATATCACATTGTCCCGTTAAGTTATTGACATTGTGCTGACTGAACTAGTGAATGAGAATTATCCACCTTTAGGGACTTACTGCCAAGATATTTGCATGTTAGAAGGTGGAGCATAAACCTGACTAAAATTCCGGGCCCTTCTCATTCCACAAAATATCTAGGGGTCTAAAAGAGTAGCTCTTGCAGAGCTATCCCTTACTTTTTTTTTTTTTTTTAGAGACAGAGTCTCACTTTTCGCCCTTGGTAGAGTGCCGTGGCATCACAGCTCACAGCAACCTCCAGCTCTTGGGCTTAGTGATTCTCTTGCCTCAGCCTCCTGAGTAGCTAGGACTACAGGCGCCCGCCACAACGCCTGGCTATTTTTTTGTTGCAGTTTGGCCGGGGCCAGGTTTGAACCCATCACCCTTGGTATGTGGGGCCGGCGCCCTTCTCACTGAGCCACATGTGCCGCCCCAGAGCTATCCCTTTCTAAGGTGAATGATAAATTGTTGCACCTCACCCCTTCTGCAGCCAATAAAGATGCAGAAAAACCATAGGTCTGTTTGGATTTTAGAGACAACACATTTCTCTTTTGAGCACGTTACTCTGGCCTATTTACTGAGTGACCCCAAAGCAGCTTTTTTGAGTGAGGGCAAAACAGAAGAATGTTCTGTGACAAGTCCAGGCTTCTTGGTATTATTATTATTACTACATCATACAATCAGGGTCAACAAGAAAATGCACCTGTTCAATTCAGGCAAGACTATGAATGGCCCACACCCTTCAGAAATGAAGCTCAGGTAAAGAACCAGAATCAGCTAAGGTGCTTGCTGAAGACAAAGAAAACACACAATGGGGAGTAGAAGGTAGTTATAGATACCAGCTACGATTACATGACCAGTTACAGAAACAAGGACTTCAATGGTCATGAGTATTTTCACTCTTTTTTAAAAAAAAAAATATTTGCAGGCTTGGCGCCCGTAGCTCAGTGGTTATGGCGCCGACCACATACACGGGGCTGGCAGGGTCCAACCTGGCCCCGGGGCCAGCTAAACAACAGTGATAACTACCACCACAAAAAAAATAGCCAGACATTGTGGTGAGTGCCTATATTCCCAGCTACTTGGGAGGCTGAGACAAGAGAATCACTTTGGCCCAAGAGTTTGAGGTTGCTGTGAGCTGTGATACCAAGGGTGACACAGTAAGATGCTGTCTCGGAAAAAAAAAAAGTACATATATATATATACATACTTTTTTATGTACATATGTTAACCAAATGTCTTTGTCTACTTTTATTCCTTTATCATTTAACATAACATCGATTGACTTTATAAGTATTTAAGTATTGTTCATTTTACACACTAATAAATCGCTTACTATACATTTTATTGGTTCTGTTTTCTGGAGAATCCTGAGGAATACACCCTGTGGTGGTCAACTGTCTCCCTAATCTCTGTTGTCTCCAAATAATGGCAATACCAGAGATGAAGTACACAAAATTGATAAGTAATAAAATTATCTTTAAATTAATATTACTACTATGAAAAATGCCGAGATAAACTTATTTTAAGTAACTGGCCATTAGATTAGAACAAATAATGCACAAAAAGAGATGTGTCTGAGATTTTCTAGTCCATAATAAAAAGCAATATAAGGAACCTCAATTTTCCAAAGAACATTTGGAAATCATTAATATAAATGATTTTTATGATGATTTACTTAATCCTCATGCATCTCTTTTAAAAGGCAGTTGAAAACTTGTCCTTATTTACTCTGATTAAACTTTCCGTCAAATTTCTGACACAGATTACACCACAGGAGGGGATAACCAGTTATTTCACTGATAAAATTCTGATAGGAAATTCTCTTATCTGAACGGAACATGTGAATACTTCCCCTTTCAGGTGATAATTGACTTTTAAAGATATTGAAATAAGTTTTGTTTTTCTCTATTTACCTACCTGAAGCTTCTTTCTCATTAGTAAAATGATGCTTAAGAAGTATATTTTTTAGCAATATATTCACACTTGTCACATAGTAATAATTACAATTACTAAGGGTTATTAATTGTTTACTCCTTTGCAGTCATGCATTTAAACATTTTATCTACATTAGCTCATTCATAGTAATAATACCTTTAGGTAGAAGCGATTCATATCCCTATTTTATAGGTGAGAAAACTGAAGCATGTGTTTGTAAATATCACCAGATACTAGTAAGATAGGCAAGAGTCTGGCTCAGCAAATGACTCCAGAGCAGTAAAAAGTAACTAGTTTAGTCATTTATACAAATCATTAAAAACTGTGCAAAAGCTTGGTAGCTCTGTTTTCATGTGTCCTCAAGTGCATATTTGAGAACAATTATCTACAATTTCAAAGTCAAAAGAAGGTTGTTAAATATAAGAAATCGTTAGAATGCGTTAATTGTCACATAAAATAAATATTTGATGCAAATTCAAGTGACTACATTCCAAATAACTATCATACTTTAAAAATAAATATGTTCCTAATTGGAAATAATCTGATAGATTAGTGGTGCATATATTTCTAGAATATTTTACTGCTTTATCTCTATTGTTCTGCTGACAGAGTGAAATAAAAGCAAATACAGGATTGAAATACTATGTAGCTTAGTCAAAAGTAGGAATTGGAGTCATGTGTATACTCTGATTGTTTGGTACTGTAAAATAATTTATAAGAAGGTTTGGAAGTTGAATTTTATTAAACAGGAGAGATTTATAAAGTAATAGTGAAGAAGAAGTAGTCTTAGTAGTAGAGCTACATAATGACATAGGTCTTTTTTTCCCTATTTTCTTCTCATTTTCATTGTTTTGAAAATAATGATAAACATACCAATTATATTTATGACTGAAAAAGCATAATTGAGCAGGAAGGATGTTATCATTTTATTTGACATAAGCAGAGCCTAACACTTTTTTTTTTTAGAGACATAGTCTCACTTTGTCACCCTCTATAGAGTTCCATAGCATCACAGCTCACAGCAACCTCCAGCTCTTGGGCTTAGTTGATTCTGTTGTCTCAGCCTCCTGAGTAGCTGGCACTACAGGCGCCTGCCACAGTGCCTGGCTATTTTTTTTTAGTTGTTGTTGCAGTTTGGCCAGGGCCTAGTTTGAACCCACCACCTTCCATATATGGGGCCAGTGCCCTACTCACTGAGCCATGGGCACTGCCCTCTTCTTTACATTTTTCAACGTTTTCTAAATTTTCCATGTATTATGTATTCAAGTACATAATATTAAACAATCTATAAAAAGAAAGAATACACATGTGAGGCTCTTTAGAGAAAAATTAATCATAAATTTTAATATTTAAATAAGTATTTCAATATGAATAGCCTCAGTCCTACATTTTTGTGGTATTTATTTATTTATTTATTTTTGAGGCAGTCTCACTTGGTCACCTTCAATAGAGTGCTGTGGTGTCTTAGTTCACAGCAACCTCAAACTCTTGGGCTCAAGGGATCTTCTTGCCTCAGCCTCCTAAGTAGCTAGGACTACATACAGGCTTCCGTTACAGTGTCTGGCTATTTTTAGAGATGGGATCTCCTTCTCCCTCAGGGTGCTCTCGAATGCCTGAGCTCAGGCAATCCACTGCTCTCAGCCTCCCAGAGTGCTAGGTTTACAGGTGTGAGCCATCACCCCTGGCCTATTAATGCTTACAGAGCAGATATAACTAGCATAAAGGTGTTTGGAGATAGTTGAGATTTTAGGACGAAGCAGTACTTTTAATGTTTTAAAAAGAGGTGGCTAATTGCTGTAAAAGAGCAAGTGCTCATTATTCTTTCAGAGTAACTGTGAGCAAATGTGAGCACTTGTAGCTTCCTTTCTTTCCTCTTGGCTTGGTCCTGTGTGTTAGGTCTCTAGAAATAAAATAGCAGTCAGGTTCTAGGTTGCCTCCTTCTCGCCCTTGGTAGAGTGCCGTGGCGTTACAGCTCACAGCAAACTCAAACTCTGGGGCTCCCAAGTAGCCAGGAATACAGGCACCTGCCACAATGTCTGGCTAGTTTTAGATAGGGTCTCACTCTTGCTCAGGCTAATCTTGAACCCATGAGCTCCGGCAATCCACCTGTCTTGGCCTCCCAGAGTGCTAAGATTACAGAGGTGAGCCACCGTGCCCGACCTAAGATTATTTTCAAATAGCCTACAGAAGACACTCCTAAAAACAAAAAGAAAAAAAAAGGGAAAATAAAGATTACTTTCAAAGAATAATTACTTTCTGCTAATTTCGATATGATAGAGCATCTTGTAAGTGCAATTTCCTATGTGTTTTCCACAGCCTGGTCCTCATGTATCTAAGGATACTACCCTGTTTATATGGCAAGTGCCACAGTTAGCAGAGTAAATGAAATGACTGATCAATTCAAGCTGAAATGTGTGTTTTATACTCCATTTGTATATTGATTTCATACATTTATTCAGCCAATGAAATGTTTCAAATTATGTGCATTTTAAGTCACTCTCTTTCTTTCTTTCTTTTCTTTTTTTTTTTTTTTAGAGATAGAGTCTTACTTTGTTGCCCTCGGTAGAGTGCTGTGGCATCACTGCTCACAACATCCTCCAGCTCCTGGGCTTAGGCGATTCTCTTGCCTCAGCCTCCTGAGTAGCTGGGACTACAGGCGCCTGCCACAATGCCCGGCTATTTTTTTGTTTTGTTGCAGTTTGCCCGGGCCTGGGTTTGAACCCGCCACCCTCGGTATATGGGGCCGGCGCCCTACTCGCTGAGCCACAGGCACCAGCCCTCACTCTCTTTCTTTATGAGCTACTAGAAAGCACAGACTGGCACCTAGTTTCCTTGTTTGTGTCAATGTCATCATCATTCCCTCAGGCACTTAGATGGAAAACTTCTTGTCATCTTTGATTTATTCCTGTCATTCATTCTTCAATCTTCATCCTTCATTTATGTCTTTGAAATGCCATTTATACCCATCTTGCAATCTCTATTTTTTTTTTTTTTTTTTGTTATGCAGACTGGAGTACAGTGGTGCAATCATAGCTCACAGCAGCCTTCTCCAAATCCTAGATTTAAGCAATCCTCCAGCCTTGGGCTACCAAAGGCCTGGGGTTGTAGGCATGAGCCACTGCTCCTCACCTTAATTTCTTCTTCTTTTTTTTTTTTTTGAGACAGTCTCACTCAGTGGCTCTGGGGTTGAGTGCTGTGGTGTCACAGCTCATAGCAATCTCAAACTTTGGGGCTCAAGCAATTTTCTTGCCTCAGCCTCCCAAGTAGTGGGGACTACAGGTGCCTACCACAACACCAGTTAGTTTGTTTGTTTTTGTTTCTGTTTTTTCTATTTTTAGTAGAGATGGGTCTTGCTCTTGTTCAGGCTGGTCTCCAACTCCTGAGCTCAGGCAATCCACCTGCCTTGAACTCCCAGAGTGCTAGAATTACAGGCGTGAACCACTGCACCCAGCCTAGAACCAAATTTAGAAGCAGGAACTAGAAGGGGGGATAAAAGCCCAACAGGGGCAGGTATGGTGTTTCATCCCTGTAATCCCAGCACTTTGGGAGGCCAAAGTGGGAGGATTGTTTGAGCTCAGGAGTTCAAGACTACGGTGAGTTATGATTGCACCACTGGACTCCAGTCTGGGTGACAGAGCAAGACCCTGTCTGGAAAAACAAATCAACAAACAAAAGGCCAATAAGGGCCTCCGGGATGGAGAGCTAGGCTTGGACAATGTGAGGAATGTGGATTGGACTAGACAAGAGGAAATCCCTAAACTGATTTGCTGAGAGAAGCATGAAGGGGAAGCTACGGTGGTTCATACCCCTGGGGTGTGCCTCTGGTTTAGGAATGGGGCTGGGTTCAGGCATTTAAAAAGGGAGAAAGATAGGTCCTAGGTTACAGAAAACTCATGTTTATACCATCTAACAAGCCCCTGGAGTGGAATCACTCAGTGTTGTTGAGTGAAGTGAGACTATAGGCTTTATGTAACAACCCTGAGTGATCATTCTTCTATTAAAACATGAGAGTCTGGAGAAGCCTGGAACAGTGCTCTGATGCCGAGCTCTTCTCACTCTGGTCCACACTGCACAGGACCTTCAGAATAACCTGTCTTAAACACACTTCGAGCCTGTCAAGAACTTTTGAAGGAACTCTACTGCCTACCTTCAACCTAAACTCCCCACTGGGCTGCATTCCACTTTCAAGTTGGTCCCTCCACCTCTTCAGCATCTTATCATGCCGGTCATGTGTGCTCACTGTTCCATAAATGATCATGCTTGGTCTATCTCTCTGTTCCATATGCTTTCGACTTCCCAGTAGGACTGTAACTTCTTAGAAAGGATTCGTGTCTTTTAAAATGTATTTCTCTTCTTCTCAGGCCCTTCTGTAAGCGCATGGTAAGGAGTCCGTGCCTCTGCTTGACTCGGTTACAGTTTACCTTGGACAGAATTCAGAATAGCACCAGCCAGGAGGAGATACTCATTAGGATTTTTTGGATTGAGATAATCATCCTCTGAAAGTCTGAGAGGAGCATATGTTTTTCATAACGACAACATTAATAATGAAGCCTCAAGATGACATGGCGCCGGTAATTCAGTGGGTAGGGCTCCTGCCACATACACTGAGGCTGGTGGGTTCAAACGCAGGCTGGGTCTGCTAAAACAACAATGACAACTGCAACAAAAAAAATAGCCAGGCATTGTGGTGGGCTTCTTGTAGTCCCAGCAACTTGGGAGGTTAAGGCGAGAGAATTGCTTAAGCCCAAGAGTCTAAGGTTGCTAAGAGCTGTGACGCCACAGCACTCTACCGAGGGTGACAGCTTGAGACTGTGTCATCTCAAAAAAAAAAAAAGATGACATGGTGTAAAGGAGTTCCAAAGGTCTGAGTTTGAATGCTCATTTATTAACTGCCCGACCCTGGGCAGAGCACCTCCTTGCAGTGTCCTCCTTGTAAAAGAAAGGTGATCATGGGAGCCTTGGGGTGGTGGTGAGGACTATGTTATGAGCTGAAAGTAAATTTTCTAGCACAGTAAATAGCTATACTAGGCACTCAATAAATGTTTTATTATAGAAAATGTAAACATTTCTATCACTTTTTATTTTATTGGCTTTCTATTTTCTCTTTTACCTGGACTAGAAAAATAATTTCAGATTTTCTTTAAAGTTTTTGGAGGTTAGATATTTTCAGATAATGAGAAGTTGGTAGACATCATATTAACAAAGTTTTGGGGGTTTTTTGGTAATTTTCTGGATCATACAAACCAATAGTAAACAAGCCAAATTACTCTTAGCTTAGGCCTAGGGATTAGGAGAAGGGTGAGGAAGGAAAGGTAGCCAAGAGTCCTTAGCTTACTGGTAGAAGAATGACCCCCCACCAAAATAAAAAATTTAAAGACCTAATAAACATATGTATATGTAAAAATAAAAAAAATATTTAAAGAACGACAGAAAAGAAAAAAAAGAAGAAGAATAATGACCCACTAAGAGCCTTTATTTAGTGCTCTTGTGAGGTTTGTTGTCTTTTTTTTTTACTGGCACTCATTCTGTTGCCCTGGGTAGAGTGCCATGTCATCATAATTTACAGCAACCTCAAACTCTTGGGCTCAAGTGATCATCCTGCCTCAGCCTCCTGAGTAGCTGTAGTTCAGGCACTACAGGTGCCTGCCACAACGCCTGGCTCATTTCTTCTATTTTTAATAGAAACAAGGTCTTGCTCTTGCTCTTGCTCAGCCTGGTCTCGAACTCCTGACCTCAAGCAATCTTTCCGCCTCAGCCTCCCAGAGTGCTGGGATTACAGGCATGAGCCATCACATCCTGCTTCATGTGGGTTCTTGCTGGTAAGGAATTCCGCCTAAGGGATTTCTGCTGTGGTTACAGGGAGTGTCTCAGAATTGGGTTGCAAATCTCATGGCGGAACGAAGATATCCGGCTGGCTGTCCAAGCAGCTGGAATTTGCTATAGATGGGTTGAAAGGAGACCACTGTGAATTAAGCAAGAGTGAGCACATCACGACTAAACTTTATTAAACCCAGAAATAGAGTGATAAAATGGCATTCTTCTCTATTTAAATTCTATCCCATCTTTCTTCTTGTCCTTCCACTCAAGGTTGCTGGCAGAGGTTGTTGGGGCTACTGTGCCAGGAGTGAAGATTCTGTCCATTGGTCAAGAGACCTCACTCTCAGGTGCTGGCTCTGCCTCTGCCTTTGGGGGTCTGCCCTGGTACTCGCAGGACCTTAGGTGCTTCTGTAAGTACAGCAAAACTCCATTAACCTGTTGTTATCATTTAACTTTTTTTAAAAAAGGGCAGCAACCAGTTGACAAGGTGACACTTTTTCCTGACATCACTGGTTCTTTATTTAAAAGTACAGACAATATTTAAAGTGGAATAAAAACTCAGAGGCTCAAATGAATCGAACAAAGTGAAGTGGCAGTGACACACGCATTCACAGATAAGTGCAGTTGTTTAAAGCCATATCTTGTTTCTCTAGGCAGAAAATACAGCATAGGTTATGAAATATGCACCTTCCTTGTACTGTAGGGCAGTGAAAGACAATCCATTATTCTCTTCCACAAAATTCAGAGATCTTCAGTATTATGGAAAAATGATGATATGATCCCAAAATGAGGCTAGACAGGAATTTCCTCATAAAGTTTCTGAACAAAGGTGGTATCACATCTCATAATATTCCCTTTCCAATTTTTAAAAGAAGTTTCTTTAGAAAGCCTGCTTCTGTATTATTTTCTAGAAAAGCAGTAATCCTTATTCTGAGTCCTACAAAAGCTATTTATGTAAGCAAAATGTTTGTACCCCAGTAATATTCTGAAATTAGAACAAATCCAAACTAAAGATTACACAGTCTAGCCATGGCAAAAAATAAACAGATAATTCCTATATGAAAACCTTGTTGCAAAGAGTGGTTAATGAGTACAACAGAAATTATTGACTTAGAATAAACACTTTCACCCAGAAAGGGAAATTTCAGAATAGCTTTGTCAAGTGGGAGGACATATTTGACAGAAACAGCTCATTCTGGAAACAGAAAGTCAATTAATTTGCTTTCTCCTTTCTTCCCTTTAGCCAACTTGTCTTATCTCTTATTACTTCTCCTTGAACTTTTTATTTATATTTTTACCTGATTAGTCAGTTCAGGAGTGAGTCCCCTGACTTCCCCATTTTCACATGCATTTAGGGACCAGGCACCACAGTTTATTTAGAATGTTCAAGATCTTTGTATGAAAGATGGCATACATCCTAAGGTACATATTTTTTATCAGAGAAGCAAATTGCATTAGGCCTTAAGGCACTGTCCATTTTCTGTGCTAGCTTAGAAAACTTAGAAAGGATTTAGAATTCTGGCACACAGTTTTATATAGTACATAGATATCTACAGTGTCTTCATTGGGAGCCCCGCCACTTCTCTCTAGGCTATTCTGAAGCTTCATGGGTTTGGGTGTATTATATCAGGATTATTTGTTTCTGGACAAAGGGGAGAGGGAATGATGAAGTGTTAAAGAAATATCCATGGCTGTGGAAATTAAAAAAGAGCATCAGAAAGATTGAAATCAGGGAATTCTTTCATTTCCATGTTTGGATTCATTTCATTAACTGGCTTCCAGGGGTGTCCAGGACATTTGGGGGAGGTTGTTTCTGGAAAATCTGATATTGCGGTAAATGAAAGTTTATTTGGTTTTATCTGGATGTCAGGGATCCAATCGTCATCACTTTCTGTGGGAGCTGGTAAAATATTAGGCATCATAGTCACAATGAGATCTGAGTCCTGAAAGTCAGAAAAGGTAACTGCTACATCTGGCTGGGCAAGGGAAGGGACGGGTGTTGGCCCTTCTGTCTTCTCTTGTGTCTGTGCTGAGAGTGTAGTACTATCCTCAGAAGAGCTTGCCAAGTGCCCTGTTTTCCAATCATACTTTCCATTGTTTTTGCCTTTATTTTTATGTTTTCCATGGCCATGACCATGCTTATATTTATGTCTATGGTCAAGGCTGTGGCCTCTTTGGTGTTCAAGATCATACTCAAGTTCGAGTTGATGTCCATGCCCAAGGCCATGTTGCCAATGGTGTGCATGGCCAAGGCCATGTTGTTTTTGATGTCCATGGCCAAGGCCATGTTGTTTTTTATGTCCATGGCCAAGGCCATGTCCCCTTTGATGCCCATGGCCTGGATTATGCTCATGTTTATGGTCATGGTCATGGCCATGATCATGTTTTATTTGCTTTTCATGGTCCAAGCCATGCCCTTTAGTGGATCCTTGTTCTTTTCCTGGATCCTGCTCTTCGTCTTGTACAGGAACCAAGGAAGTGTGGGGTGGACTTACACTTGTTCCATCTCTTACTTCCTCTACTTGCACTGAACGGAAAGGTGAGAAACCTGGAGGCCTTTTCATCAATGATATCTAAACAGGAAATATGAAGACAAATGTATTACTGCAAAAGCCACACTATCAATTAAGAAAGAAGAGACTGAGATCTGGCAATGCTATATTGGTTTACAGGTCTTTGCCAGATTTTAAATACTACATTAATGTTCCAGAAAGGATGAATAATACTTTTTTCCTCTTTTAATTGATCTTAAAATTTGTAAACAGTAATTGTTGTTCCTTTTTTTTTTCTTAGATGCTAACTCTGTTGACCAGGCTAGAGTACCATGGCACTGGCCTAACTCACAACAACCTCAAACTCCTGAGGTTTAAGTCATCCTCCTTTCGCAGCCTTCTGAGTAGCTGGGACTACTAATTTTTCTATTTCTAGTAGAGATGGGGTCTCCCTCTTGCTCAGGCTGGTCTTGAACTGCTGCATTTAACTAATCCTCCTACCTTGACCTCCCAGAGTGATAGGATTATAAGCATGAACCATTACACCTGGCTTGATTATTCTTAATAATACTGTAAAATAAGCCTTTGGAAAAAATCACAACCTATGACTCTGTAACACCATAGCATATTACTTACATTACATTATTTAATATTGACACTATTTCTATTACCACTATTACTGCTTTTATACTAAAAGGCCCTAGTGGTTTTATGAACTACATATATTGGAAGTGAATATCCATGATTACTTTGTTGGGTTGAAGCACATTAGGACATGTTCACAAGCTTGAAATGCAGCCTTTGTACACATATAATGTCTGTATGAGATTATATACACACCCACACCTGACAAAAACCTAAATCAGCAAAGAGGGAGAAGAGGCAACTTGCACTGAAGATTGCATTCAGTGGTACAAAGAGAATGGGCTTTGAAGTCAAGCCAGACCCTGCTAGTAATCAGCATCATGATCAAAAGGGTGGGCTCTGATTTGACCCAAGTGCCTTTAGCTTCAGTTTTCTCTTCTGTAAAATAGGAATCATAACAGCACCTGTCTCAAAAAGTTATAAGAAGGACTAATGGAAAATGAGTGTGAAGCCCTCAGTACAGTGCTTGGGACTTAGGAAGCACCTGATAACATCATTATTCACTCTGAGACTTTCTAATTTTTAAGTGTCTCATCCTTGGCAATGGGAAAAGTGTTACTACCTCCCAGGGTTCTTTTAAGATTTAATAAAGGTGGTGTTGGCTCAGCGCCTATAGCTCAGCAGCTAGGGTGCCAGAGCTGGTGGGTTTGAACCCGGCCTGGGCCTGCCAAAAAGAAATAAGAACTGCAACCAAAAAATAGCCAGGAATTGTGGCAGGCGCCTGTAGTCCCAGCCACTCGGGAGAGCAAGAGAATTGTTTGAACTTCAAGTTGCTGTGAGCTATGACGCCATGGCACTCTACCAGGGTGACAGCTTGAGACTCTGTCTCAAAAAAAGAAAGTTATGTCAACTAATGCTTCTCAAACTTGCATCCTGCTTACGAATGCCCTGAGAATCTTGTTACAGTGCAGATTCTGATGCAGTAGATGTAGAGTGGAGTCTGAGAGTCTCCATCTCTCACAGGGTCTTTGGATATCAGCAAAGTCCAGTAGGGATCTCTATCTTACCTCAGCCACAGAAGTGTGAGTCCCCCCCAACCCCATTTTTAAAAGATAATTCCACAATTCATTTCAGTAATAGTTCATTTTCTTCTATTCTAATAGTTCATTCCCCACAAAATATGGCTTTTCAGAATGAGCAGAACTGACCCCGAGCTGAACCATACCATCAATTAGAACCATACCATTCCTACTGGTTGACAGTTGACAGTAGGGTAAATTTTTTTCTCCCAAGGTATCACATAAACTTCAGCAGTGCAGCGTAGCCTTTGCTATCCGTGAAAATAGAAGCCAAAAGAGAGATGAGAGTTATTCCTGAGAATAACTTAAACAAGTAATTCTTAAAACATCAAATAGGTTTCCAGTGAAAAAGGAACCAGTGCATATTACTACTCACGCCAGGGGTTTTGGTCTCACAACTTCCGGCCAATTCTTTATCACTTTCCTTGGAACATGTGGTTTCCCTGGCTAGGAACTCAATAGAAAACTTCTTCCCAGCCACCACCTGAAAAAATCAATTAGCACAAAGTAAGTGTTTAATAAATATTTGTATAATAAATCATCTCTCTTTAGTGAATTCTAAGGGAGAATCTTGATATTTTAATTATATACAGACCAATTTGAAGAGTTATGCACAAGAAAGTTATAAATATTGGACAATTCATTTTTGTATGCATATTTAAAATATCTGGCTGTTGGTTGCTCCTAATTCCTTTTCTAAGTGAGAAAAAGAAATGATAATTTTTATTTTTATTTTTTTCTGAGTTTTGTTGTTCAAAAGCTGCAAAATTCACTAGAAATTCAAGGGCCCAAGTTGTAATAGAATCTAAGAGGAACAAGAAGAAAAACTTAAAATGTTTCTTTCTTTTTGTTCTGCCAAATCTTGAGTCAGTGAAATTGAATTAGCACTTCTATAGAAATTATGTGAATTCAATTATATAGTTTTAAGGGAGAATTAGACAAATTATTTGGATTTTCTATTGTTTGTTTTATATTTTTTAATATTAAGAAATGCTTTTACTCTCTAGAAACAGTTTTAGTCACTACATAACACGGTCTTTCATTAAGCATTTTGTATAAGAGTGTGTATGTGTAATATTTTTTTGTTATTTGTTTTTTGAGACAGAGCCTCAAGCTGTCACTCTGGATAGAGTGCTGTGGCATCACACCTCACAGCAACCTCCAATTCCTGGGCTCAAGTGAGTCTCCTGCCTCTGCCTCCCAAGTAGCTGGGACTACAGGCGCCCGCCACAACACCGGCCATTTTTTGGTTGCAGCCGTCATTGTTGTTTGGCGGGCCCAGGCTGGATTCGAACCTGCCAGTTCAGGTGTACGTGGCTGGTGCCTTAGCCCGTTGAGCTACAGGCGCCGAGCCTGTGTGTGTAATATTATGTAGCTAGTAAAAAAAAAAAGAATTCATGAAATTCCTATCTACTGACACATAGGGACCACCATTATTGGAAAAAGGAAATTGTAGGGTGATAATGTAATCCTGTTTTGGGGAAAGCAAATTACAACAGCCTTCTCTGTTTCTTTGTTTTTGTTTTTGTTCTTTTGAGACAGTCTCATTATGTTGCCCTGGGTAGAGTGCTGTGACATTGCAGCTCACAGCAACCTCAAACTCTTGGGTTTAAGCAATTCTCTTCCTCAGCCTCGCAAGTAGCTGGGACTACAGGTGCCTGCCACAATGCCCGCCTATTGTTTTTTGCATTTGTCATTGTTGTTTAGCTGGCCCAGGCCAGGTTTGAACCTGTCAGCCTCGGTGTATGTGGCTGGTGCCTTAACCACTGTGCTACGGGTACTGAGCCATTTTTTCTTTATGTTTTTTAAAAGCAAGGATGGGATATGGATGGGGGAGTGGAAAGTCATAAGAAGAACAAAACTTTTTTTTTTTTTTTTTTTTTGCAGTTTTTGGCCAGGGCCAGGTTTGAACCTGCCATCTCCAGCATATGGGGCCAGAGCCCTACTTTGAGCCACAGGTGCTGCCTGAAGGACAAAATTCTTCCTTTACCTTTTCTGCCATTGTTTTGCTGGCTAAGTATAGTTAATTTTTTAATTTTATTTATTTATTTTGAGACAGAGTCTCACTCACTATGTCATCCAGGGTAGAGTGCCATGGTGTTACCATAGTTCACAGCAACTTCAAACTCTTGGGCTCAAGGGATCCTCATGCTTCAGCCTTCTAAGTAGCTGGGACTAAAGGCACCTACCACCATACCCAGCTGGTCTTTCTGTTTTTAGTAGAGATGAACTCACTCTTGCTCAGGGTGGTCTTAAACTTCTAATCTCAAGCAATTCCCTCACCCCAGCCTCCCAGAATGCTAGGATTACAGGCCTGAGCCACCACACCTGGTCCTGTTTCTTTTCAGTTTTGCTGAAAAGTACAGACTTTTCTTTATAACATAATTGAAAACATAATGTTTATTCAATTTTATGGCCCCTTTTTTCATTGAATATTAAACACAAGATATTTCCCACACCAAGAACTCCTTTCAAGGATACTTTTATTTTAATTAATTAATTAATTTATTTATTTAGAGACAGAGTCTCACTGTGTTGCTGTTTGGTAGTTCTTTTTTTTTTTAGAGATAGCATCTCACTTTGTCACCCTTGGTAGAGTGCCCTGGCATTACAGCTCACAGCAACCTCAAACTCCTGGGCTTAAGAGATTCTTTTGCCTCAGCCTCCCGAGTAGCTGGGATTACAGGTGCCCACCACAATGCCCGGCTATTTTTTGGTTGTAGTTATCATTGTTGTTTGGCAGGCCTAGGTTGGATTTGAACCCGCCAGCTCTAGTGTATGTGGCTGGCACCTTAGCTGCTTGAGCTACAGGAGCAGTGCCACATTACCTTATTTGATCCTCACCTTCATCCTTTACAGATAGAAAACACAGAGACATGTCCTAAGAGACTTGTCCAAGATCACACACATCAAGCATGCAGCAAGCCTGTTACCAAGTACACTGTTTCTCAATACAGATCCAAGATAAGTGGCAAAAATCAGTAAGCAATTTGCTTGTAGGCTCTAGTCTCACTATTTTTGCAGCATAATTCACAGACCTGCACTGTTGCTCTTGTCACTGTGTCAATCTTAAAATAGAAAGTTTCATTATTCTCTGCATTAAGCTTTGCAATGGAATGGGTCAGTGGCTCCTCCAGGTCTGGACTGTTGACAGGTATATCCCTGGGGCAGCCAGGACAAATCTTGACAGGTGGCTGTACGAAATCTTCCGCTGAAAGAACGAGTTTTTAAGTTAGCATGTACACTGAAGGAGCAGCCTTGCCTAGCACCTCTCCCGCATGAGACCCAGCATCCACATTTAGAGGGGGAGGACCATGTGGCGGGTGGCCCACACCTAGTAGTGAGTGAGTGGAAGTTGTCTGTCTGACCTTCGCTTCCTGCCGCTCTTCTTGTACTCCTCCTCAAAGCCCAGTGTACATAGGAAACATGCTCAGTTGGGACATGTTAGTGACTCAATCAATTCATTACACTTTTCCTGAAATTTTGCATTTTTGATGGAAACTTTAAAAAGCAATGCTTAATTTAAAGAAATGACTCTCTGCTGGTCTGATAGTAGTAGGTTATCAGAGCTTGTTAACATTAGTGTCACTAAAGTTGGTATTTAACCCCTCCTGCCAAATATGACTGGCTTTAACAAAAAGAAAAAAGAAAACAAAGGAATGGCTCTCTAATGGGAACATTTTAAGTCATGTGGCTCTGGTGAACAGGTACCTTTAGTAAGGCTTCTCATTATGGAATGTACACAATTGTTGTCCAAGTAGAAGAAAAGCCAGCTCTTGTTAAAAGAAATGCTCACTTGATCAGAAACTCACACTATCTTCACCCTCCCCCTCCCATTAAACCATGCAGATCAAAAAACCTTTAACTGAAAGAGTTTTATTCTGGGACTTACAACACTTGACTTAAGGACAGCTTGTACACAAGGCAGGCCAGCTGGCATTACACCCAAAGGCCGGCTTTGCCCATGGAACATAAATTTTCCCTCTGTCATTGTAACTCCTGTCTACTTGCAGGGCAGCATCAGCCAGCAGGGAAGAGGTACAATGTTTTCATCAAGGTCCGGAAGCTACACAGACTTTGTGGCTTATCATGGGAACCTAAGTGTAATTTATCTGAAAAGATCCAGCCAATTGTCTGGAGCCACTATTCCACTACTGGGTGTCAATATGTGTTATCCCTCACCTGGATAAATGTCACAGTCTTGTGAGAAGGAAGCAATTCGTAGCTGAGGATCCATGTAGGCGTAATCTGTACATTCACCAATATCCTGATTTTCAAAAAGCATAGAAGTTCATACATTAAAAACATTTTTTTAGACTCTTTAAACAGTGAGTAAAATTGAAAAATAGGATGTCTACTTTATAAAATATAGCGTACAATAAAAATGAAACAAAAGAGAGAATAAGATAGTTATAAATAAATTTGTGACAAACTTTATCCCATGATAGTTTCTTACAAGAGATCTGTTCTTTATTTTTGCACTAACACTACCATGTTTTATCAGCCTTACCTACATATTAAGTTTAAGTACGTAGTTTATTATTCTAACATTAGTATCTTCAAAACCAACCTTAGGATCAGTTGGTAAGAAAAACTTCCATTATCATATTGCTTTTAATTACATTGTGTTTCTAAATTAATATGAGGAGAACGGGCATATGTATTATAATTAGTCTTTTTAGTAAAAAATTTGTTATGCCTCTCTATTTATAGGGTGTCCCAATGGTCACCGTACATATACATACGTAAGTACATACATAGGGAAAATGGAAAATTATAGCTAAACCTTTATTTACGAAATATTTATTACAAAATTTTACAAAAAATAGCCGGGCGTTGTGGCAGGTGCCTGTAGTCCCAGCTATTCAGGAGGCTGAGGCAAGAGAATTGCCTAAGCCCAGGAGTTGGAGGTTGCTGTGAGCTGTGACTTCACAGTACTCTACAGAGGGGGACAAAGTGAGACTCTGTGCCTAAAAAAAAAAAAAAAAAAACCCGCAAAATTTTACAAAATATTTACAAACTATTTCTCTACATGTAGATATATAAATATAAAAATATTAGGCTCAGTGCCCATAGCACAGTGGTTACGGCGCTGGCCACATACACCGACACTGGAGAGTTCGAACCTAGCCTGGGCCAGTTAAGCAATGTGACAACTGCAACAAGAAATATCTGGGCATCGTGGTGGGTGCCTGTAGTCCCAGTTACTTGGGAGGCTGAGGCAAGAGAATCACTTAAGCCCAAGAGTTTGCAGTTGCTGTGAGCTGTGATGCCATAGGACTCTACAGAGGGTGACATAATGAGACTCTGTCTCAAAAAAATAAATAAATAACAATATTAAACATATACAATATAATAGAAAATATATGGATCTGTTAATGTTGTCTGTGTGTGGTGTTCTTTGGTACACCCTGTAGTAAGTATACTATATATGCATAATATACTATTAATATTTGCTGCAGATTTCACATCCACATTTTTATCATGTTAAGGAAGCATCCTTACATTCCAAATGCTCTTTTCTTTTTCCTTGAGATAGAAAGGGGAAATTACTCTGTTGCCTCAGGTTAGAGTGCTATAGTGTCATAGCTCACAGCAACCTCAAATTCCTGGGCTCAAGCAATCCTCTTGCCTCAGCCTCCCAAATAGCGACAAGGGTCTCAGTCTTGCTGGTTCTGAGCTCAATCAATCCACCCTTTCCACCTCCCAAAGAGCTAGGACTATAGGGGTGAGCCACTATGCCTGGCCTCAAATGCTCTTGAAAGGGTTTTTCATTTCTTTTAACTAAGGAATGGGTGTTGAACTTAGCAAATGCTTTAGAATATATATATATGTTCTGAGCTCTGGCTCAGACTGGTCTCGAACTCCTGAGCTCAGGCAATCCACCTACTTCAGCCTCCCAGAGTGCTGGGATTACAGGCATGAGCCACCAGCATGGCCTTGCCTCTGTTTTTAAACTATGAAATCATATAAAGCCATGAATTAACTGTGATTGTTCTGGCAACATTATATGGAATTCTCATTTTGTTATTTTGTCTTTTATTTCTTCCTTATCCAAGAAAAAACCCTAACTTTTTCAGGAATTGCCAAATTGTTTTCTATAGTAGCTGCACCAATTTACATTCCTACCAGGAATGTATAAAAGTTTATTTCCTCGTATACTCTCCAATATTTGTTATTTTGCAGACAAAAGAGGCTCTTTATATCTTCATCATATTAATCCCTTATCAGATACATGATTTGCATATATTTCCTCTCTCTGTGGATTATCTTTTCATTCTCTTGATAGTGTCCTTTTAACTTTTTCTCCAGTTATGACATAAAAACATACTCAATTAGAAAACCTGAAGTGTATTGAGAAGTTTTTCAAAGTATAGAGTCAAGAAAAGCTTCCATAAGTGAAAGTTAATTATACTCTATATTTTAACATATTTTTCATTACTTTTTATAATTACTTAACATACTCCAATGAATATGTATAGTTTTGTATCCTGGGTTTTGTTTTTCACTTAACATATTAGATCTATTTTGCTTTGTCACTAAAAACTCTACAAACATTTCTGATAGCTGTATCATATTCCACTATATGGATACACTGAAATTTACTTAACTGTTTCTTAATGTTTCATAAATAATTTATATACAGACTCAGCCCCCGTAGCACACTAACCACATGCACTAAACATGGAGGGTTTGAGCCCGGCCTGGGCCAGCTAAACAACAATGACAACTGCAATAAGAAAATAGCCGGGCATTGTGGTAGATGGCTGTAGTCCCAGCTACTTGGGAGGCTGAGGCAAGAGAATTGTTTAAGCCCAAGAGTTTGAATTTGCTGTGAGCTGTGACCACGGCACTCTACTGAGTGTGACATAGTGAGACTCTGTCTCAAAAAAAAAAAAATTATTTATAATATTTTCCTATTAAAAAACAACACTGAAATTAACATCTTGTGGTCTGGATTTCTCATGTAATAGAGCTAGAAGCAGAATTACTAGATTAAAGGACTTGCAGCAATTCCTTGGTTTAAACATCATCTTCTGTGCAAATGCAAACATCCCTAGGAAGGCATCAGGTCTTAGCCATCTTAACATTCACTAACCAGTGCAACTTGATACATAACATTTTAACATAATTTTCACTCAGCTAACAAGATAGCATCCCAGGAAGTGCCACTAAAGGATAGACAATCAGGATGTATTTATGTGGATCACTATGAGAGTAGTTTTTTTTTTTTTTTTTGAGACAGAGTCTCACATGTCACCCTCAGTAGAGTGCCACGGTGTCACAGCTCACAGCTCACAGCAACCTCAAACTCTTGGGCTTAAGCAATTCTCTTGCCTCAGCCTCCCAAGTAGTTGGGACTATAGGCACCCACCACAATGCCTGGCTATTTTCTTGTTGTAGTTGTCGTTATTTGGCAGGCCCAGGCCAGGTTTCAACCCACTTGCCCTGGTGTATATGGCCTATGCCATATCCACTGAGCCTATTTTTTTTCTTTTTTTTAGAGATGAGGTCTTGCTCTGGCTCAGGCTGGCTGCAAACTCCTGAGCTCAGGCGATCCACCCACCTTGGCCTCCCAGAGGGCTAGGATTACAGGTGTGAGCCACGGTGAGGGTCCCTACTATGAAAGTTTTGAGACAGACTGTGTCATGGTTAATATTTTACTTCTAGGAAACATGGTTGACAGCATTCTTTCCGATTCACCCATGCAAGTTTCAACTTGCTCAGCTTATTGGTGTTGCTGGGAGGGCTTCATTTATTTCTATCCATGTGATTTTACATTTCTTGATTTTTATGTATCTCAAAACTTTCATAATGACCCACATATTAAAAATAAAGGTAGGGGAGGGAAGGGGAGAAAGCAAGCAGAATAAAGTTTGAAGTGGAATTATCTGGGGTAGAGCAAGGAGATACCAGGGCAATTGAGCCTGTGGGGGAGAAAAGGCGATAGGAAAGGGTGAAGATTGAACAAAGATAAACTTGACAATTTTCTCATTTTCCCCCCAGGCTGCTCCTCATCCCTGTTATACTCTATAAATACTTATTCTACATATGCAGATTCTTTGACTAGGTATGCCACTGTGAACATTAGGATTCCCAAGTGCTTGTGAACATGGATTGCTAAAAGTCTTCTAAACTTCAAGTGACAATTTTCCCACAGAACTTGATAGTTCCTATGCTTGCAAAAACTGTAAGCAAAATGATAAGAACTTTATATATATATATATTTTTCTTTCTTTCTTTTTTTTTTTTTTTTTTTTTTTTTGCTTACTTACACCGTTCAAAAGGGACTTGCAATCTGGTGTTAAGAATAGAAACTTCTCTTTGGAGCAATTAGTTTGCACAATTGAGTAGGTAACTTCAAAGTTCCATCCAGCTACCACCTGAAACGAATTTGGATTGATTATTTAAAGGGTAGTTCAAACATTATTTGCAGTAATATGTAAATATTATGAGGCATTTAGAACACTGCAGGGCATATAAGTGCCCAAGAAATATAAACTTTTATTATTTACTAAGCAAAAATATTATTGAATAAATACTGTGTACCTTGTGACTCTCACACCTCCTATATAACACACACACACACACACCCCTCCATCCATCTAAAAATAAAAAGCAATGTATAGATGAAGTTACTCTATCTCTTTAAATAAGATCTAATAATAATTTCCTCCTACATTTGCAGAAAAAAAATGTTTTGGTGAATTTCATGAAATAATAATGCTCTTCTAGATGAGTAAAGTAAACTTTGGAGGGGAGTGGCTTTTGTTGGTGAGTCCTCAGGCTCCCACATAATCAGGTAGTAAAATCTTTCCTGCTTTATTCCAGGTCATTTTCACCCCGATAGGTATATATGCACATAATTGAGTAAAACATGCATCTTATGGGAAGGCAAATTGTAAAGTCTATTAAATGAAAGGAGTGTTACTGACCTAAGTGAATCACTCATAGTATAAGGCTGAATTACAAGGGACATAGTCAACTACCAGAAAAAGCTGGGTGAAATGAATCAATAAAAAGAGTAGATTTATAGGTATTCACCTTTTTCTTTTCCCTGATGATATGGAAACTATAACTTAGGGGTTTCCCAGAAAGCCATGCCAACCATCTTAGATTCCATTTAATATTTTGAAGCTATGTTTAACTCATGATAGCCAGCTGATGGTATAGTTTTCTTAAAGCCTTTAGTCCACTATGACTTCTCCATTTCACTGTCTCTGGGAAGAACGTGTAATGATGACTACTCACTTGTTAAAAACAGACTTCAAGGGAAGGGGTCTGATTAACCATCTCTTCCTTCTTTATCTACTGCACTGTTTAGCTCGCTGAGACTAAAGAGAAAGCACTTGGCATCCTGCGCTCGTTACATGGAAACCCAGAACACCTCACTACCAGCCACGTGATCAGACACATTCCTTTGGCCAATGCTTATTTTAGGTAATGAAGCCTTCCCTAAACATAAAGACCTGACACTTTTTTTTTTTTTTTTTTTGATACAGAGCCTCAAGCTGTCCCTAACACATTTTAACAGTGCTGTGTGACATGAAAACTTAACGAACAAACCTGTCTTTGGGCCCGTTTTACTTCACTAAGAACAAAGAGGTGAGAGTTTTCAGAGTTGTTATTGAAATGTTGAATGCTGTGTCTCAGGATGGGCTCCAGGTCGGGGCTGTCTGTTGATATGGGATGTACACAGCCAAGGCAGTCATACCGGGCTGTCACCACAGGGCCCTCGGCTTAACAAAGAGCAGACAAAAAAGGCAACATTGATGATCAAAATCAGTATTCAGATACACTACCCTAAGCAAAGAAGATAATTTATTTATTTTTTGAGACAAAGTCTCATCTCTGTCCCCTGGGTAGAGTGCTATTGGGTCATAGCTCACAGCAACCTCAAACTCTTGGGCTCAAATGATCCTCTTGCCTCAGCCTTCTAAGTAGCTGGGACTACAGACGCCTACCACAATGCCCAGCTAGTTTTTTCTATTTTTAGTAGAGATGAGGTCTTGCTCTTGCTCAGGCTGGTCTTGAACTCTTAAGCTTGGGCAATCCACCCTCCTTGGCCTCCCAGAGTGCTAGGATTACAGGCGTGAGCCACTGTGCCTGGCCAACAAAGAAGATAATCTAGAAGGTTCTCACAAATTTTCCGGTAAGTCCTAGTAGACAGAGGAAAAAAGAAGACAGAAAAGTGCTTTTTAGTCAGAGGAAAAAAGTCCTATCTTTCACTCAGGAACATCTTATACTCACCATATCTTGCATAATTCTTTTAAATTTTTTAAAAAATAATTTAAATTTTAAATTATAGACGTATTATATGACTTTGTCCTTTTATTGGAGTAAGACCCAGTCCTATCTCTAAAAAACAAAATAGCAAAACAAAACAAAACACTCCTTAAACCCAAACCAGGGTTTAATATATTTTGTGTCAATTCAATCCAAGAAATACGTTTTGCATTTGCTAGGTGCTGAGTGAGACCACATGGTTGCATTGATGTGTTAGGGATGGTCACTGTCGGGAAGAAGGTGACTGTCCCGTGGGAGAGAGAGAACTGTAGATGGATCATGTCAGTATGATTCAGAAAGAGCTTAAAAAGGCAGAAGCCCAGAGTGAGATCTGGAAAGACTTTTCTAAGGAAAAGATGAAGAAGTCTGAGTGAAGAGGGATGATGAGCCCTCAGCTCAGCAACAGGAGGGTGTGAGGAGAAGGGTGACAGACTCCTAAGAAAGCAGATGGGCCGTGGCCAGAGGTGTGGGGCATGGTGGGTACATAGAGAGGGGTACATTGAGGCATGAACAGTCAGCAGACAGAATCCTGTGCTGCTAAGCCTCACTCTCCAGGCCAGGGGTTACTAGCTATATTCAAAGGTCATGGCTGTTTGGTGAATGATGAAAGCTATGGCCCCCTCTTCATAACAGTCTTCACTTAGTTTCAGGATGTTATGGACCCTTTGAAGTAATTTAAGATGGTCTGCTAGAAGAATGGGGAACCACTGAATAATTTCTTTTCTTTTTTTTTTCTTTTTGAGATAGAGTCTCATTATGTTGCCCTTGGTAGAGTGTCATGGCGTCACAGCTCACAACAACCTCAAACTGTTGGGCTTCAGCGATTCTCTTGCCTCAGCCTCCCAAGTAGCTGGGACTACAGAGGCCTGCCACAACACCCAGTTATTTTTTTTTTTTTTTTTTTGCAGTTGTCATTATTGTTTAGTTGGCCTCAGCCAGGCTCGAACCCACCATCCTTGGTGTATGTGGCTGGCGTTGTAACCACTGTACTATAGGAACCAAGCCAACTGAAGAATTTCTAATAAAGCAATGTAAAATATTTAAAAGGAAGTTTGTATTAAATTACCAGGTAATGTTTATTACAGCTAGCCCTAACCTATGAAAGGCAGCAGTGGAATGAGTGGTGCACCTGCCCGCCCCCCTTGGAGGCCTTGGCTTCTTCACCCAGCGGGCAGGGCTCTCACTGTCTCCCTCTATGGGATCCAAACACAATCAGGAGGCCACCAGTGTTGGACCATGCTGTTGCTCAGTTCTTAGTAGGTCAACTAAACTGACAACTATTTCTTGTATTGTTCTCCATAAATATGCATGTCAGAGAAAAAAAAAACATTGGGTGAATAGCCTAGCTTTTCCCTTCCCCTCCCCTTTTTAGAAGTTATATGGATCAGGGTAATGGGCAGAGCTAAAAAACTGTAGGAATTCCAAATAGAAGGTGAGAGAATTACTGCTAATTACTGAACAAGAAATATGGACACAGGAGATAAAAGGGAGATGGAGAAAGGACCAGAGGCTGGTTTGCATAATCACAAGGGCCAGCTTTTTTTTCTTTCTTCCTTTCTTTTTTGCAGTTTTTGGCCAGGGCTGGGCTTGAACCTGCCACCTGTGGATATGGGACTGGCGCCCTACTCCTTTGAGCCACAGGCGCTGCCTGACAAGGGCCAGCTTTTATTCAGAAGACTGATGAGGGGTAAGAAAGGGAAAGTGGACTTTTTGAAGGTGAGAGAAGTAGGAAAAGATATACACTCAGTTTTTCTGAGCAACAGAATTACTTGTGATTTCTATTCTGTTTTGAACTTTTTTCTTTGAACACAACTTTTTGTAAGAACCAGAACCCCCAAGGATATAATTTTTGTGGGTTCCATGTGGATGACTAAGGGTAGTATATAGAACAATAGCCACCGATAGTGAGCTGTAGTGAAGCTGAAACTATTGTTCCAGGGCCCTTACATGAAAAGCTCTACCTTGCGGAAGGTGATTCCAGGAAGGCTTTCATCATTTATATTACTTGGATGTGTCCTTTCTTCTGTACTTAGAACCTCTGACACATTAGAGAAAAAGGTAATAGTGGCTTTATCTATTGATAAGTTTCTCCATAATTATATTCTTAAGGAATTTTGTTTATTTAGCGTCTACTCTACCAACTCTACTAGCTGGGGATTTTGGACAAGTTACTGTGATAAGCTTCAGTTTCCTCATCTGTAAATGAGATAGATATTAATGCCTATCTCACTGAGTTGTGAAGCCTCCAAATACTGATGAGAGAAATTGAAAAAGACACAAATGGATGATGTCCCACAGTCATGAATTGGAAAAACTAATATCATTAAAATAACCATATTGCCCACAGCAATATACAGATTCAATGTAATCTCTATCAAGATATTATGTCATTTTTTAAAGAAATAGGAAAAAAAATCTTAAATTTATACAGAGCCAAAAAACAACCAGTATAAAGCAATCCTGAACATAAAGAACAAAGCTGCAGGCATCACACTACCTGACTTTATATTACAGATTTACAATAACCAGAATAGACACATCAGAATAGACACATAGACAAATGGAACAGAATCAAGCACCCAGAAATAAGTCCACATATTTACAGCCAACTGATTTTCCCCAAAGGTGCCAAGAACATACAATGAGGACAAGACATCATCTTCAATAAATGGTGCTGTGAAAATTGGATATTCATGTGCAAAAGCATGAAATTAAACCCCTATCACTTACCATTTACAAAAATCAACTCAAGATGGATTAAAGACTTAAACATAAGATCCAGCACTATAAAATCACTAGAAGAAAATGTAGGGGAGACATTTTAGGACATTGTTCCTATGAAAATGTTTTATGGCTAGGACCTCAATTACAGATAACTAAGGAAAAATAGACAAATAGGATTATATAAAACTAAAAAGCTTCTGCAGAGCAAAGGAAATATTCAACACAGTGAAGAGATAACCTCTTGTCACAGTGAAGAGACAACCTCTATTGAATGGTAGTAAATACTTGCAAACTATTCATCTGATGAGGGACTAATATCTAAAATATACAAGGAACTCAAACAACTCAACAATAAAAAAATCAAATACTTAAAGTGGACAAAGGATCTGAGCAGACATTTCTGAAAAGAAAACTTACAAATGGGCAACAGGTGAGAAAAAGCTCAACATCACTAAGCATCAGGGAAATGCAAACCAAAACCACATTGAGATATTGAGTCAACCTAAGTGCCTGTCAACGGAATCGTGGATAAAGAAAATGTGCCACATATACACAATGGAATACTACTCATTCATAAAAAAATGAAATCATGTAATTGTAGGAACATAAGTGAAACTGGAAGTCATATTATGTTAAGTGAAATAAACCAGGCACAGAAAGAAAAATTTTGAATGTTCTCACTCTTATGCAGGGAGCTAAAAACACTTAATCACTGGAGACAGAGATAGTTAGATATGAATCATAGATCCCTGAGGCTAGATAGGATGGGAGGGTCAGAGGACAAATGAAGAGAGTTTGGTGAATGGGTACAAACTTAGAGTTAAACAGAAGAAATTCTAATGTTCAATAGCAGGTGAGGGTGACTATAGTTACTAACAATATATTTTATATTTCAAAGTATCTATAAGAGAGAACTTGAAATGTTAAGGACACACAGAAATGATTTTGGATACCTCAAATACTCTGACTTGATCATTACACATTCTATGCATGTACCTGGTAATTATTTAAAGTATTGTATATCAATAAAAGAAAAATAAAAAAGGAAAAATAAGTTAATACATGTCAAGTACTTAGAACCATGGTTGACACATATAACCAATAAATGTTAGCTGTTATTTTTATCCTGATTGACATTATTCTGATTGCCAGGCATCATACCTTCAGCTGTACCAGCTCATGTCAGTTTCAGAACAAACCTGTGGAATGGGAAGTACTGTTCGCTCCCTTTTCTAGTTAAGTTGTGAAAGACTCCAGGCCTGGTCTGACTTCAAATCCTATGCTTTTCTCACTCTGGGTTGGGCCCTTTATTGAAGGCAGGTCTGGGTCTTCTCATCCTTTTGCAGACACTTGAAAGAGTTGGATAGTCCTGAGGGGATGATTGTCACAAGCCTGGCCAGCATCAGGCCCTGCCACTCCACCCCACGCATGATCCTTTGCTGTCTAATGCTGCAAATGGCATTGCTACGCCACCCTCTGGGCAGTACTCCCAGACATATCAGCTACCTGGAGTAATCTGGCAGGTCTGGCTAGCCACGGAGAACTTTTTATTCGCCCTCATCCCCACAGTCGCTGTGCATTCTCCTGTAGCCTAAAAAGAAAAGAAAGAGACCAGTTATCCTAATCTTTCAGTGGAAAAGTCCACCTACTTCTGTTGCTAAATGGGACTTTCCTTCAGAAAGAAACAAAACTTGTGAAGATTTTATCCAGAAGAGCTTTGAGACACGAGAATGAATGTTTTCATAGCCTAATGATTATTTTTTAGAAGCCACTGATGGATGTGAGACAATCAGAGGAATGACAGTATAAATGGTGGTTTATAAGCTGGAGTCCTTATTCCAAGCTCTGGAGATATTTCTTTCTCATGGAGATGTGTGCAGTGCCTTGGAACCTGCCTGCTGTATTCTCCTCTTGATTTACTCCCAATTTCAGTGGATTATTACTATTCACATACACTTCAGTTTAACTTACTAGAAAGAGCAAGGAACTCGGTGTCAAAGCATCAACCAGTTCCAGCTCTGCCACTTACTAGCCGCTGACTCTGTTAAGTCCCTTTGCATCCCAGAGTCTCAGTTTACCCATCTTCTGGAGGCAGCCCCATCTATTTCATAGGGTTGCCATCAAGAGTAAGTGTACAAACATAAAGGGCTTACTGGAGGCCCAGCGTGTAGTAGGTACTTACTAGGCCGCTGTTTAACTCTTACTGCTGAACAGTGTTTTCTGGTCCGTTTAGTCTTGTCATTGTTCATCCATATCTACTGGACTTCTCCAAAGTGACAGACACTATTCTCTCAGGATAAAGCACATTTCCCTTCTTCCCCATGGCCCTGAGGGGCAGGCAGCAGAGGGCTCAGCAGCTAATCAGCCCCACCTTCTGGATAGAATTGCTGAGAAGAAGAACCAGCCCTCATCCTGGCCCCTGACTCAGAGTCTGCTGCTCTCCAGTAAGAGCAGATGCCCAGGGCTCATCTTTTATGTTCTGACATAAAGAAGTGAATCCATGGGCTGTGAAAAGAGAAGTGTGCTCTCGAGGCAGATACCTCTCACAATCTTCCTAAATTGAGGCAAAACCATCAGCTGTGATATGCCAGGCATATATGCTTTGGTTAAGGTAGCCATTGATATTATCAAGGTCATTTGCATAATTTTTCTCATTTCATTCTCCAACAAACTGACGAGGTCAATGTAATCTCCCTTTTACTGGGGAGAGCACCAGTTCAGAGAGATCAAGCAGCATGCCCACTATCACACAGCTAATTCAAGTCAGAGCCAAGATGTGCACTTTGACCTGTGCCAGTGAAGAATTGGTGCTCACTCCTCACCAGCCCTTCATCCTGGGCCGAATGTTGATCTGTTATCTCTAACGGACTTGACCCATGTGACCTGGTTGATCACTAGAGTCCTCTTTTCCTGAGAGGGCTTTCTCCACACTTAACTTTTAGCCTCTCCGTAATTTTTCTATCTGTGCAAGAACACGGATATCAAGCATCTGACTTTTCTACACATTTGAGGGTTTATGTGCACCCTTCGTAGACAGGTTCACTAATATTAGTCATCCCTGCACAAGTGGAAAAAAATGTGGCAGGTCTGATGGAGAAAACTAGAGGCTTGGAGACTGTCAGCACACTTACAGCTTCCGTAGCGTTCTTGTAGTCACAGTCCTGCCAGGTTTTGCCACTTTGAAGGGGACAGTCGCCCTCCTTGATTTGGTACTTAATGGTATAAAATGTGTCGGGATTAACCTGAAAAAAGCAACCAAAGACATTATGCTTTATCCGACTGATCCAAATAACTTGAGTGGGCTCTAGTGTGGTTATGGATATTGTTCTTGATTTGCTTTAATAAGAGCACAGCATTTATTAAAAATATAAATGTTTTTAGAACTATTATAAAATTTACTTTGAAGAGTGGTCATAATATGCTTGCAAAGTATTTTTTAAAGATTACAAAACAGTACCCATATTATTAGCTTATTTTTGTAAAAACTGACTTATATTTACATACACGTCTTTGAAAAGTCTGAAAGGATAGGCAGCAAGCTGTGAAAATGTCACTCAGTATGGGGACTATAATTATCTTTTTTTTTTTTTTTTTCAAGACAGAGTCTCACTATGTCGCCCTTGGTAGAGTACCGTAGCATCACAGCTCACAGCAACCTCAAACTCTTGGACTGAAGCAATCCTCTTGCTTCAGCCTCCCAAGTAGCTGGGACTATGGGCACCCGCCAAAATGCCTGGCTATTTTTTGGTAGTAGTTGTCATTGTCATTTGGCAGGCCCAGGCTGGGTTCGAACCTGCCAGCTCTGGTGTATATGGTTGGCATCCTAGCTGCTGAGCCACAGGCGCCAAGCCAGGGACTATAATTATCCTTAACTTTCTTCTTTAAGCAAACATTTCTAAAATGGTCTTTTTCCCCCCAGTAAATATATATTACTTTTACAATTAGAAAAAAACAAGAGAATTTTATTAAAAAAAAATATGTTGGGAGGGGAGGGGGGATATGGGAGGAGGGAGGGTATCTGGAACCTTACCTAATGTGCATGATGCAATGGTACATTTCAAAACTATTTTTTTTTTTTTTTTGAGACAGAACCTCAAGCTGGATTTGAACCCGCCAGCTCAGGTGTATGTGGCTGGTACCTGAGTCGTTTGAGCTACAGGCGCCGAGCCAATAGAAATAATTTTAAAAAGAGACAAAAAATATGTTAAGAGTTAAATCTGTATAGTGGAGTTAACTATGGGTAATTTTAGTACTTTTATTTGCTTTGTTCCCTAATTTATATTTCTTTTCTCTTTTTAAGCAGTATTATGGATATATAATTTACATGCCGTATCATTCACCCACTTAACGAGTACAAGTCAATGTTTCTTAGTATATTTACAACCCTACCCACACTATATTTTAGACTATTTTGTTACCCCCCAAAAGAAACCCTGGTTCCACTAGCAGTTTTTGCCCAATCCTCTGTGCATCCAGTCCCTGGTAAATGGTAACTACTTTATTTTAATTTTTTTTTCAGTAATCTACTTTCAATCTCTTTATATTTGACTATTCTAAACATTTCATATCTCTGGGGTTGTACATGTGGTCTCTGTGTCCAACTTCTTTCACTTTGCATGAAATTTCCAAGGTTTAGCCATGTTGTAAGATGTATCAGTACTTTATTCTTTCTAAAGGATGATTTAATTTTTCTAAGATGTCATAAGCTTATGACTTTCTGTTTAAAGCACAAACATGCTGAATTAGATGAGCTGAGTGCTCACGTGAAAGATGCACAGTCCTGGCATGTCAGAGCAGTAAATGACCTGGGAGGTGATATTGTCCGGGCCTTTCCTTTGCAGCTGACAGCAGGATGGCCCCAGACGTCAGAGCCTGGCTTAGGCAGCCTCACCATCCCCGGGAGACAGAGCCAGCCGTAGACCCCTGGTCTCCTGCTGCCCAGGGCAGTGCTCTCTCAGAGCCTGCTTAGGTGGTGGTATTTGTACCAGGGAGACGACAGAGTCTAACAAGATAGTCTCCAAGCTTCCTTCTGTTTTGATAATGTGGGCCTGTGAAGCAGGAGGCAGTAGAAGCTTTGCCCATGTGGGAAAAATAACAAAGATAACTAGATATTATAGAACAAAGCCACATTTTCCACAGGTCCACCAGTGACGATACCACCAATAAAACCTAACTTCAGAGCACCAGGGAGAAGAATTTCTCAGAAGACTCTACTAGACTGTGAAATAAAATGGCTCAATTTTACTTTCAGGAGAAAAAAAATCATGCTCACTATGGTTGCGTTTCTTTATCTTCATGATGTGATGTGGCTGTTTTCTTTTTTTCTTCAGTGAAGTAAACCAATTGCTCAACTATTCCAGAGATACGGTCTTTTATAGTGGAATTAATTTAAACACACTCTGGAAAGATTAGTATTTCCTTGAATCATGCATCCTGCCAGGATTTGTCTCCTACCCAAGTGCATCAACACGGTGATGCTGTTAACTGAAACACTGGGTCATTCAGCTACACAGACTTCATGACAGGTTTTCACCCAGTGTGGTAGAATCATGCTCATCTCCTTCCCAACTCCTCTTAGACATACCCCACGAAGTACCTCTCCCACTGAAGTGTGGGAGGTCTTTATATTTTAGTCTAAGACCGGAGATCCAGTGAATCCTCCTGCTACAGTCACATGGAGCTCTTAATTTCTTCCACTGGGTGGTCCCTTTCAATTTCTCCATCTATCTCTAGGAGAATGCTCCTCTGGTCACCTAGGAAGCCAACCAGGGTGGCCCAAGATATAGTCACACTCTGCTCTCCACCCCCAGGCCAGAGAGTGGTGTTGGCCTTTTCCAAGATCCGTAAGCTTCTCCACTTTATCTACTGTTCTTTGGTGCTGTGTGTGTGCACGTGTGTGAGAGCCCTGGCCTCCGAGTGATAGCACAGTGATAGACTTCAAGGTTAAGCACAGATCACTCACCACCTTCGTGCCCCCGGTTATGCGGTATAATACAAACTGGTTGCCACTTCTGTTTTGATTGTTGTATTTCTTCAGAGCAGTATCCACAGCCTTAAATACTTCTTCATTGTTGCAGTCAATTTCCTTAGAGACCGATTCTTGGGTTAAACTTGCTAGCAGCCTGGAGCAGAGGAAAAAGATGGCAATTAGTTTCATGATTTAACAGACTCCCCCTCGGAGCTGAGGGATGATTTCACTGCGAATCAGGAGCCCACTTGGAAGCTGGTTTTAACAATCTCCTCCAGCCTCTTGTATTCTCTGTCCTCTTCTTTCTCTCTGACACTTCAGCCCTGGCTGGATTCCACTATTTGCCCTATTCCAAAAGGACAAAGTCTCCCCTGAGTTATCCAAGGAGATTTAAGGTTAGACCATTGCAACACTGGAGTTGTTAGCCTGCTCATTTGCATTTGAAAAGCACATGGGAGGCAAGACCACATTTCCAGGTGATTGCACAACTTGGTATAGCAAATCAGGGCAGACTAATGAAGGAGCAGAAAACATTCACTAACTAACTTCGTTATTCCCTGTGACTTTCCCGAAACTATTTACCAAGGTCACCGCATGTGTAAACAATGCAACAGTGAGCACACTGTACAGATACCTTCACTTAAAATTTTTTTTATGGCATATCTACCTTCAGAGAAGAAGGCTGCTGTCAATTAAGATGCATGCCTGAGAAACTCGTGCCCTGGGGCTTGGAATACTTCTGAAATCCCACCTACAACTTTGCACAAAATATGGGCATCCTGTCAGGTCTATATTCAAACCAGCATTTTTCTGCTCAATTGAAGTAGTTCTAAAAAGGAAAATCCTCCCCAGGGTAGAGGAGGCAGAGAAGAAATGAGGAGGTGGGTTGGCTGGGTGCAGTGGCTCATGCCTATAATCCTAGCAGTCTGGGAGGCTGAGGCAGGTGGAGATTGCCTGAGCTCATGCATTGGAGACCAGCCTGAGCAAGAGAGAGACCCCATCACTAAAAAATAGCTGAGTGTTGTGGCAGGTACCTTTAGACCCAGCTACTTGGGAGACTGAGGTAAGAGGATCACTTGACTCAAGAGTTTGGGTTGCTGTGAGCTATGACGCTAGGGCACTCTACCAAGGGTGACAAAGTGACACTGTCTGAAAAACAAACAAAAAAAAAAAAAAAAAGAAAAAAGAAAAGAAAGAAAGAAAAACAAGAAAAAGAAAAAGAAAAGAGGAGATGGGTTGGATGAAGCTCTGCATTCTCTATCCTGGCTACTCATTTCTACACTGGTGACCTTGGGGTTCAGAAAATGATAGTCAAATTATGGCAGGACTGTCTAGAAACAGTGGGCTCAGAGTCCTGAGAAGACTGAATGGTGAAATGCTTTCACAAGTAAGACTAAATAGATGATTGCAGACCCCTGAGGAAGGCCAAGAAAGCGGCAGGTGATTCACACGTATAAGCCCAGAGCTTTCTGTCTTAACAAAAGCCATATCTTTATTTCTTTTGTGTTTTTTTTTTTTTTTTTTTGAGACAGAGTCTCAAGCTGTTGCCCTGAGTAGAGTGCCAGGTCTCACAGCTCACAGCAACCTCCAACTCTTGGGCTTAAGCGATTCTCTTGCCTCAGCCTCCCAAGTAGCTGGGACTACAGGCGCCCACCACAATACCCAGATATGTATATTTTTAAGTTTATAATGATAAATTTATTAACAACTATCCACAATTAGAGAAATGAAAGAATTAACAAAAACTTTACAAACTAATTATAATGTCTTGTACTCCTGTTTTTGCCTAAATATACTTAAGAATCTATCTATTCAAAGTCATGTAAGTCCTATATAAAATTGACTCCATGAAGCCAGTAAGTTCTAGGTTACACCATCAAAGTTACCACACAGCTTTGACATAACATTTGGCAACAAAACTAATAAAATAATTACTAAACAGATATGTGTAGTTAATCTGTACATATATACATATATATACAATAAATGCACTACAAATTCATGTGTAAAGGATTTTTTCTTAATTTAACTCATAATTAAAATAATAAACAATATACACATATCCAACAGAATTTTAAATTTGGCAACCACTGGACATAATTTAATAAAATTTAAAGTAACAAGCTGGGAAAGAAAAATATGCATAAAAACCCATATTACACACAAAAAATTTTGGCAAATATATAAATAAGAGCACCTATTTCCGAAGTATAATACAACAAAATGTTCTGCCAGAAAAGTAATTCCAATGTATTCATGTTTATTATAGTTCAGTGGAAGAATTATATTAAAATCTTACTTTGGGGATAGCCTCATAAGCAAATTCAAAATCATTTCCCACTTGTAAATTCTGTATGATTATGCCTAATCTTTTAGAAATATGTATTTTTTTCAAAATAGCTCATGTGTTTGTATAGAATTGGGATCACGTACTCATGCCTCTGTTTGAATGGGCTTGATATTGCTTGGTAGCACCTCTTCATAGTTTTCATAATCAATGAATTTAACAGCTGTCATGCCTGAGGAGTGGAGACCTTCAACTTCTGCTCGGTAAAACTTGTCGTCTTCCCGACAAAGTGCAAAATGTTCGTCTCCAGGTTTCCACATTTTTGTATACTCCGTAGGAACAGATGATTCTAGTAATTTTTCTGGCTTAATTGGCCCAGATCTCTTTTTGGGACCACTATTAAAATATTTTATTGTCATAGGGTTTAGCTATGACAGGTACTGCTGGCTTAATAGGTCCTACTCGTTTTCCTCTCGGTGGCATTTCTGTCTCTCCATATGGAATACCAATGAAACTATTACTTAGAGTAGGATTCTGGTAATCAGTTTTTACATTAAAATTTTTTTCAATTTTTATACCACTAAAAGCTTCATTACTGATTGTTTATGATTTCCTATCATAAAAATGGTCAGGATTAGCTGTTTGGTTTTCTCTTTTTCCATGTTTTTCATTATTATAATCTATGGATTCTTGAGGAAGTGGATTTTTTGCCTCTGCATAGGAAGGATCTTTTTCTGATCTGCTTTGCATAGAATTATCTCTTTTTTTAAACGCACCATCACTGTGCTGAGAACCTAAAGGATAAGAAGTATCTTTAGTTCTATCTTATCTAGAATGTGGTCTATCAAACCTGACTCTCTCTTCAGCCCATTCTTCAGATCCTGAAGAAGTATTCAGTCTCTTAGAACCTCTATTTCTAGGTAACCCACTGCCTTCCAAAATGGACTTTGAACTTTGGGGATCTTTTTGAAAACGAGGTGGTTTTTCATTCCTGGGCTGTCTGACATCATTTTGAGGAAGATGTCTTGGTTGATTATTTTCTTTTACTCCATTTTGATACAAGACTTTTAAAGGGGATGTTCAGTTTCAGGCCGTTGCAGTTTAACCATAGATGGTGGACTTCTGAAGATGATCTCATGACTTTTCTCTGGATAATTCTATTGAGCTATCTCCTGTAGTTTAAGATACTAGAAAATAAAGGATAAAGAACTTATTTCTGCCCCTTCAATTACTGGCCTTGGGCAGGGATTTTAATTCCTCAAAAATAGTAAGGGGTTTTAAAGGGTCAACTCCCAAAGCATGTTTCTCTTTTTCAGACACTTACTTCTGTTACATATTCTCACATGAATTTACCTAAAACAGTTTTCTGTGTGATTTACTTCCCCTCAATGATGCGTAACCTGAAGACTTAGCATTATTCAAATGTGCATTATTATAAAATTACTTCTTCCCAATAATAAACATCAATCAGAGAGGATGAGTTACAGAGCTGTTAAGTCTACTAGCCTTATAACACATTTTTCATTAATGCTGCTTGATATTTTGTTAATATTATCTTTAATATTTTGCAAAGTACTTGCTACTAAATTAATAGCATTGTATATGCCTCATTTGTTTGCCTTACTGGCTTTTTAATGACACCAAACTCAAAGTTACTGTATTTCAAGCACATTTTTCAACATTTACATTGTTATGTTTAACATTATCATTTACAGTGATACATTTTAACATTTGTATCACTACTACCAAATATTTAATAGAAATATTTGGTGGATGTTAAGATAAAGACTTACAACTATAGTAAAACTGAACATTAGAATAATAATATAACAATTGCCAAAATAACTCATCAAAATTTTGCTGCACTTGAAAAAAGTGTGATTTCCACAGTATTGGTCAAAGGTGATGTGTATTTCTCTTTAATGGGGCAGTCATATTGCAATGTTGTAAACAAGGTCCACAATACGCTTGTTTTAAGAATATGCAATCTTCTTGCTAACTTTTAAAATGGGGGAAGTTCAAATTATTTCAGATTTTGTATGTAAATGAGACTTTATTGCTATTTTAATGTCTCATTATTGAAAATTTTCATGATTCAAAATCTCATAAAATGTAACTATCTTATATCTCTAAACCTCAACCCAGTCACAAGTCCTCCAAGTTGTCCTCATTCCTGCATCTTTCCCATTTTGGTTCATAACATTCAGTTACCCAAGAATTAGAAATTTCACTCATCCCGGGGTAAATTATATATTTTTAATCTTTAAGATTTAAAGCAAGAACATGTAACCTCGAATTCTGGGAAGATGGCTGACTAGTAGCAACCCTTAGCAGAGGCTCCTGAGCAGAGGAAGAAAAACTAGATGAAATCAGACTCTATGAAGCCAAAGATGGGGAGCTGAGCCAAGAAAGAAGTTTGGCAAGCTGTAACTCCAAGGAAGAGCATTCAAAAAACCAAATTACAGGTACAAAGCCTATCAACTAGAGGACAGGAGAATGCTCCCCCAAGCAGGTGGCCTGCTGCAGGCTATCTGTGAACAAGTAGGGAACAAAAGACCTCTCATTTTACCTTGCTGGAGAGAGCTGCTAAATTCCAGGTCTTTTTTTCTGGGGAGGTCCCACTTATGAACCTAGATACCACCCCACCAGGCATAAAATTGAACAGATATTTTCCCCCACAAGTCCAAACTCCCAGTCCATCCTTTCCCCCTTGCATGGCGGTCTAAAATTCTGTCCCCTGCAGAGCACAGAGTGTTTGGTCTTGTTCTGAGAGAACTGGGCATAGTGTGGACCACCAACCATCAGGACGAAATTTGTGACTAATGAGGAAGAAAGAGGGTGTGGGAAGAAAGGGACTCTGCAGGAGGAGGAGTAGTTCCCTGGTTATGACTATGCCCCACCAGTGGTAGTGTTGACCCTCAGTTCGGGCTGTGTCTGGTGGGATGGGGTGTAGAGACCTCTGCTCCAATGGCATGCCTAGCGGGAGAGTGATTGCCCCATGTGGACTGAGTGCACAAGACAGGGCTGGTCCCCAATACCTGCTGGGCCTGCAAATAGAGGCTTGATAGGCATGGACTGCAACCTGAAAGCAAGGGCATAATTCTCTGATTCAAACAGAACTCTAGAGCAGTGGGTTACTGGGTGTGAACCAAGACCTGAGGGCTAGGGTGTGGCCCACTGTCTCCAGTGGGGCTAGTGAGCAGAGGCTTACCAGGTGAGGACTGAGACCTGAGGGCAGAGTGCAGTGCCCTGACTCTAATAGAACCTGTGAATGGAGGCTTGCCAAGTAGGTGACTGAGACTGGCAGGCAGGGTCATGGTCCCCTGACTCCAACAGGTCTGGCAAGCAGAGGCTAGTTGTATGTGGACTGAGACTGGAGGGCAGGGCCAGTTCCCTGACTCCAATAGAGTCTGTGCATAGAGGCTTGCCAGGCAGTGGACTGTGACTGGCAGTTGGGGGCATGGTCCCCTGAGCCCAACTGGTCTGGCAAACAGAGGTTAGTTGGAAGTGGATTGAGTCTGGTGGCTGGGGGCATGGCCCCTGGCTTCAGCTGGGCCTGTGAGCAGAGAAGCGAATAACAGTGTGGACTGAGTCTGGCAGGTGGGAGTGGGGACTCCTGGCTCCAACTGTGTTCTTGGAGACCCTTGAATCCCTTTCTGTTGGGCAGGGTGTACATTGCCTGAGATAATTTGCTTGGAACCTGTGTCTGGGGCTGTCCACTTGGGGAAATTCTGAGGTTCACCTTCAAGTTCTGTAGCCGAAAAGAACTGAAGGGTAGGGGCTGGGTACCATAGCTGTTTGTATCTCTTCAAAGTTGAGATTTAAACCTAATACTGTGGTTTCTTAGGATAGGGGAGAGGTTGGCTGATATCAAACAGAGCTAGCTTGCACTATCTCACCAAGTAGGTCCTCAGAGTCTCTGGCTAAAACTCTGAAAGAGACCTTTGTGAGGTTGCAGGAGACAAGCCACAATTACAAAGCCTAGTGCTTCAGTAAGTTGCTATCTCTACTACCTGGGAATCCCAATTCAATCTCACCCTACCAGTTCTAATAACCAAATGGTGGAAAATAAACATGGTGCAGACACAACAGAAGAACTCTGTCAACATGAATAACCAGAGTAGATCAACCCCACCCAAGAAATGACAAAGGAGATACAACTGAAGATGCCATGCATGAGCAAATGGCAGCAATATCAGAAATTGAATTCAGAATATGGATTGCAAATAAGATAAATAGAATGAAAGAAAAGATAGAAATTGAATTCCAAAGAGTAGTTCTAAAGTTGTCTCAAGAAATTAATGAATTCAAAGGTCAAGTCACCAAAGATATGGACATAATGAGAAAAGAGATAGCAGAGCTCAAGGAAATGAAAAAGTTAATTGAGGAGCTCCAAAACACAGTAGAATCCCTCAGTAACAGAGTTGACCAGGCAGAAGAAAGGATCTCTGAAACTGAAGACAAAGCTTTCGAACATTCCCAAACACTCAAAGAGGCAGACAAATGGAGAGTAAAAACTGATCATTCGCTGAGAGAGCTGTGGGATCACTTGAAAAGATGAAACATTCATCTTATAGGAATTCCCGAAGGAGAAGAGGGTGGTCCTAAAGGTACAGATGCTCTACTCCAAGAGATTTTGGAGAATGTCCCAGGCACTGCAAGAGATACAGAACTTCAGATAGCAGACAGTTTGAGAACCCCAGCAAGACTCAATCCAAAAAAAGCATCTCCTAGACACATTGTGATTAACTTTGCCAAAGTTAAGATGAAGGAGAGAATTCTGCAAGCAGTCAGATGTAAGAAAACCATCACCTACAAAGGGAGAAATATCAGAATGACTGCAGATCTCTCAGCTGAAACATTTCAAGCCAGAAGAAGATGATCATTGACCTTCAGTCTCCTAAAACAAAACAACTTCCAGCCCAGGATCCTATATCCAGCTAAACTGAGTTTCATTTGTGATGGAGAAATCAAATACTTTAATGATATAGACATGTTGAAGAAATTTGCCATAACTAAACCAGCTCTCCAGGATATTCTCAGACCCATCCTCCACAATGACCAGTGCGATGCTCTACCTCCAAAGCAAACTCACCCAGAATTTTTTGAACAAAACCCAACTTCCACAGTGGTGAAAGGATTAAAAATGTCCACTGGACATCTGAAAATCATGACACCCAAAATACAACCAGGCTTATCAATTCTCTCGATTAATGTGAATGGTTTAAATTGTCCTGTAAAGAGGCAAAGACTTGCTGACTGGACACATAAACTCAGACCGGATATCTGTTGTATACAAGAATCTCACCTTACCCGAAAGTATGAAAATAGACTCAGGTTGAAGGGATGGACTTGTATATTACAGTCAAATGGAAAACAGAAAAAAGCAGGGGTTGCAATGTTAGTAGCAGATACAACTGGCTTTAAACCAACAAAGATAAAGAAATATGGCTCAGTGCCTGTGGCTCAAAGGGCTAAGGCGCCAGCCATGTACACCTGAGCTGGTGGGTTCGAATCCAGCCCAGGCCCGCCAAACAACAATGATGGTTGCAACCAGAAAATGGCCGGGCGTTGTGGCAGGGGCCTGTAGTCCCAGCTACTTGGGAGGCAGAGGCAGGAGACTGACTTGAGCCCAGGAGTTGGGGGTTGCTGTGAGCTGTGATGCCATGGCACTCTACCCAGGGTGACAGCTTGAGGCTCTGTCTCAAAAAAAAAAAAAAAAGGATGAAGAAAGATAAGGGAGGACACTAATATATTTGTCAAGGGAAACACCCAACATGAAGAGATTTCAATAATAAACATTTATGCACCCTACCAGAATGGTCCTCGATTCATAAAGCAGACCCTAATGGATATGAACAATTTGATATCTTCCTGCACTATAATAGTTTGAGATTTTAAACCCCCTTTGACAGTTTTGGATAGATCCTCCAAGAAGAAACTAAACAAAGAAATATTAGACTTAAACCTGACCCTAGAACAGATGGACTTTACAGACCTTTACAGAACATTTCACCCTAATAAAACTGAATATACATTCTTCTCACCAGCCCTTGGGTCATCCTCCAAAATTGATCATATCCTAAGATACAAGTCTAACTTCCGCAAATTTAAAAGTATAGAAATTATTCCTTGTATCTTCTTGGACCACCATGGAATAGAAGTTGAACTCAACAGTAATGAGAATCATCAGACACAAACAAAGTAATGAAAGATAACTAATCTTAGGATGAATGATAGCTGGGTCAAAGATGAGATTAAGAAGGAAATCACCAAATTTTTGGAACAAAATGGTAACAAAGACACAAATTATCCAAACCTGTGGGATACTGCAAAGGCAGTCCTCAGAGGGAAATTTATAGCTATGGAAGCCTTCATCAAGAAAACAGAAAGAGAGGAAGCCAAGAACTTAATGGATCACCTCAAGCAACTGTAAAAGAAAGAACAGTGCAACCCCAAACCCAGCAGAAGAAAAGAAATAACCAAAAATTAGGGCAGAATTAAATGAAATTGAAAACAAAAGAATCATTCAGAAGATCAATGAAACAAAAAGTTGGTTTTTTGAAAAGATTAACAAAATTGATAAACTTTTGGCCAACCTAACCCAAAACAGAAAAGTAAAATCTCTAATATCTATCAGAAATGATAAAGGAGAAATAACAACAGACACTTCAGAAGTTCAAAAAAATCCTCAATGATTACTACAAAAATCTATATTCCCAGAAATATGAAAATCTGAAGGAAATGGATCTGGAAGCACGCCACCTTCCTAGACTCAACCAGAAAGAATCAGAAACCTTGAAAAGACCTATACCAACTACTGAAATAGCATCAACAATATGAAATCTCCCTAAAAAGAAAAGTCCAGGACCAGATGGCTTCACATGCAAATTCTATCAAACCTTTCAAGAGGAACTAGTACCTATATTATACAACATTTTACAAAGCATAGAAAAAGAAGGAATACTTCCCAACACATTCTATGCAGTAAATATCACCCTGATCCCCAAACCAGGAAAGGATGCAACAAAGAAAGAAAATTATACATTTATATCATTAATGAATATTGATACAAAAATATTCAATAAGACAGGGGTCCTCAAACTTTTTAAACAGAGGGCCACTTCAGTGTCCCTCAGACTGTCCCACAGGCTGGACTATAGTTTAAAAAAAAAAAAAAACTATGAACAAATTTCCATGCACACTCCACATATCTTATTTTGAAGTAAAAAAACAAAACGGGAATAAATATGATATTTTAAATGAAGAACAAATAAAGTTAAATCAACAAACTTGCCAGTATTTCAATGGGAACTATGGGCCTGCTTTTGGCTAATGAGATGGTCAATGTCTGGTTCCATGTTTGTCACTGCTAGTCGTAACAAGTGATGCAAGTGTGCATCAGTTAGACTAGATTTGGTTGGAGATTTCAGATGTTTCATTCTGGAAAAAGTCTGTTCACAGTCATAGTGCTACCAAAAATGGTTGCCATTTTGAGTGCATGGTTCCTGAGATTAGGATATGTCTCAGAGGGGAGAGATGCATAGAAATTAGGAAGGCTGCTTGACTTGAATGTGTCTTTCAGAGAGTCATAATTCCATAGTTCAGCCAGTTCCATTTGGTAAATTGTATCCACATTTTTTTCTTTCTTTTTTTTTTTTAATTTCAAGATACTTTATTCTTAAAACAGGTCACAACACTAAGCTTTTGGCCCATTCTGCCACTGTACAAGCTACAAATGCTTGCTGAGCAGCAGAGCAGTGCTCTTTCATAGAATGTCTGAAAAGTGAATAAAAATCCATATAAAACAAATATTCAAAATAGTTTCCACAGGAACACAGATAAATGTGACCCCATCTCCTAATCTTACATATTGCTGCATCTGTGCCAACCCTACTCTTACAAAGACATTTCAAAACTAGCAATGATTAAGTAAAATGGTCCCACCAAATCCCTTAATTCAAGCTAAACTCGCAGTTAACAGCTACAGAATGATATCTACACATTAATACTAGCTGAAGCACAAGTTGCTGGGTGACGTTTCATTCCACTTTCCCAAGCACAAGACACAGGCAGAGTGCCAACATCTTGCTCTTCTATTTCGGGTAGGTGGTCGGGGTTCTGGATTTGCTGCACAAGTTGCCACGTTGGTCCTGACATCACATAGTAGGTTGTCGGCCTCTGGAATCCATTGAAAGCAGCAGCTACAGTGTAAGCACCCATATTTTCAAAGATGCCCGCATGCATTTCTGGCAGGTCACAGTGCTCAACTATCCAGTCAAGGCCATCG
>CAUYRH010037641.1:0-15356 GCA_963574655.1 Perodicticus potto | reverse complement strand
ATTCCTTGTAATTGATTCTGGAATTTTCTAGATTCAGGGCCACATCATTTTGCATCACAGCCATTCATGGAGAGATCTATTTTGCTCTGGATCCCTTTATTACCAAGGGTAGGAAAACCAAAAGTTTTTTTTTTTTTTTTTTTTTTTTTTTGAGACAGAGCCTCAAGCTGTTACCCTGGATAGAGTGCTGTGACATCACAGCTCACAGCAACCTCCAATTCCTGGGCTCAAGCGAGTCTTCTGCCTCCGCTTCCCAAGTAGCTGGGACTACAGGCGCCCGCCACAACGCCCGGCTATTTTTTTTTTTTTTTTGGTTGCAGCCGTCATTGTTGTTTGGCAGGCCCGGACTGGATTCGAACCCGCCAGCTCAGGCGTACATGGCTGGTGTCTTAGCCTGTTGAGCCACAGGCGCCGAGCCTTGAGCCACAGGCACCGAGCCGGAAAACCAAAAGTTTAAAAGCAAAATTAAAATACTTAAAGTATGGTACTATTTTTCTGAGTTTGGGTACTTCTGTAGGCAATACACACATACACTCTCTCTCTGCCCCACACACGACTCCTTTCATATGCTGGTCTTACTCCATAAATGCTGCTCACTGGTGTGATAACAATTAATCCTTAGAAAAAATGAAATGCACGTGTGGCAGCATACAGGCACCCTTGGAGAAATATGGTTTTTAAAACCTAACATGAGCCCCTTCCAGACTCCTGCTTCTCCTTTTTAAGCAGCCCGTTTTGCAAACAGAATTCTTCCCTGAGTTCCAGACTTCGCAGAGGATCAATGCATTTTGCAAGGGTACATGTCCAAACTATTAAGCGTGGAGTATAAATGTCTTAACACAATGATTAAGAAAGTGCGGTGAAGGCTATGTTAACCAGTTTGATGTAAGCATTCCAGATTGTATATAAAACCAGCACATTGTACCCCACAAATACATTCATGTTTACAGCTATGATTTAATGAACAAAAAAACAAAAAAAAAGACACTGCTTTGATTAAAGGAAGTGCAGGAAGCTCGGCGCCTATAGTTCAACAGCTAAAGACTGGAGCTGGCAGGTTCGAACCCGACCCAGGCCTGCCAAACAACAAATGACAACTACAACCAAAAAATAGCCAGGAGTTGTGGCAGGCGCCTGTAGTCGCAGTTACTTGGGAGGCTGAGGCAAGAGAATCGCTTAAGCCTAAGAGTTTGAGGTTGCTGTGAGCTGTGACACCACAGCACTCTACCAAGGGCAACATAGAGAGACTCTGTCTCAAAGAAAAAAAAAGAATTAAAAAATCAAAATAAAAAAATAAAAACAAAGGAGGCATAGGAGGCTTAGAACCATTATCACACGTGCTGGTTCTGTGCGCACACACACAAGCACACACTGCTTGTCCTATATCACACACACACTCTAGCCCCCAAGCAGTCACGCACACACACTCACCAAACCAGCCACGGCTCACACATCACCTACACACAATCGTAGATACAGACACGCAGCTCCCACGCAGAGGTGCCTCATGCATTACACACTCGCCCACATACGTGTCCTACTGCCCACATCGCACCCCGCACAGCGGACATCCACCCCCTCCTCCGACGCACACAGTGCACTGAACCACACAAGCACATCACCAACGCCGCACGACCCAGAACAGAACACACACACGCAGAGTTCTCTAGGCCTCTAGGGTCTCGTGGAATAAGGGTGAAAAATCAATGCCCTGGACGGCCGCACCACACTTCATTTTAATGAGCTACTTTCTTTCTTCTTCTTGATCTTTAAAAGGGTAAAAACCCGCTGTCACTAACAACGGTAAACTGTTTGATGGTTAATTTCTTCAAGAGTACTGGTCTGACTCTGGAATTAGTGCTGGGAGCCCTCAGTTCTTGTTGGTTCTGTGACGTTAAACAGCAACATCTTCTAAAAATCTTATCGGATCACACACCGCATCATCAGAAACCTTGATAATTTCCTGAGGTCCAGGTCACAAGGGAGAACACACTAATATATCATCTCTACAAAGTCATGATAAATAAGTGACATGAGTTGAAAAAAACAGTTTCACCGGCCAGTGGGGGCCAAAGACAAAGATCTGGCTTCGAGCTATGTCCACGCGGTTCCACGCCAGGGCCAAGCTCAGCTGATCTGGAGCCGATACGTTTGTCCCTGGAAAGGCAAGAAACAAAGGCAATTTTTCACTCCACGCCTGGACCACTTGGGTTTGGCAGGAGCTGGGTGGTAAACACAAGCTTCCCCTGGGCTGGCTCAACGCCACCCTGGAATTAAGCTTTGCTGCCTTTTGTCTGGGCCCTGAATAAGGCTGCAAAGCTAAGAAGTCCATTGTCTCAGAGATCTTCCTGGGAGGAAGGGGAGGCAGTCTCTTCCCATGCCAGAGGTGCACAGTCTCCTTGGGAGGTCCAGGAATCCAGTGACTTGGGACTCTCAGTTACAAAATGGCAGGAACCCTACCAGGCCAGGCCAGACCAGGCCCTCCCAAGAGCTCCAGCCCCCAGCCCACAGAGAGGCCAGCACAGCACCGCCAGCTGCCCGCCTGACCATGACTCCTTCTCCCGCCTCCTCCCTCGTGGCCCCAGGCCAGCCAAGAGGCCGGGGGAAGCATGTGTCCCAGAACAGACCCCACCCCGTGAACACCACACCAAAGCCCATCATTAGAGGCAGGACAGGGAAATTGGACAGAGAGCCGCCGGACACAGCAGCACCAAATAAAAAACCGTTTCATGTTTACACTCTGTGAATCGGAGGCCTCCGAGAACAGTTACAAGTGGTTCTGCCTATTATGGTCCATGGGCAATCCATGGACACCCCCTCCCCCAGGAACCCGTACTGAGCCTGCCATTCCATGACGGCTTTGTGTTGAGAGCACTCTAGGCAGCCCGGTCCGCCTGGTCAGCCTGGGGCTCCAGCGCTAGCAGACGTGGGCCCTGGGAGGTGAGGAGGGGGACAGCTTGCTGGCCAGACCAGGATCAAAGGGACAAAGAAGCTCACCTTTCAGTAGGGCAGTTAAAATTGCCATCTCGATGTCCTGTTGACCCTCAGAACCCATTCTAAACACAGTGACCTGAAAATGTAAAACGGCCAAATTACAGCAAAGTCAAAACCAAGAGGGAGAATAGAGGTGTTTTCACAGAATGTCTGCAGAGACCCACACATAATAAAACCAAGTGCTTTTCATTTCCAGAAGTGCAGCGTTGCTCTTGCTGACTGTGAAGCTTTGCCTGGATCCTGATTAGATTATTTACTCGCTCTGTTCCAATGCCCTTGAGGGGAGGGAGCCCACTGGGACCTGCACTCCAGTATCTAAACTGCCATGAGAGATGATACAACTGTATCTAATCAGATAGGAGGAATTTGTAGGAAATGTGTACATTTAGAATTTTGAAGAGGCTATCTTGTGTGCACAATATGAGTCCCCATAAACACACGGAAGGAAGGAGTGGGAAATAATTACTGCGTTTGGAAAATGAAATGACAGATTGTTGGAGGCACATCTAACGGGGTGATACATGTCCCTCTTCCCAGGCCTTAAATCTGATTAATATTGTGAACCTCTGAATTGTGCTGTGGTCTGATGTCATCTCCCATTTGCTGAGGTTTGAAAGCACCTGGGACTGTCCCCTGGTTGTGCCTCCGTCACGTGGACCGACTACCAGCTTGGTACGGACGTGTAAACTGCCTCTAAAAATGGCCAAACTACAACATGAACAACTCCATCCGCACACATGGGCAGAATTAGGAAAGGAAACAATTCTCTCCACAGAGCTTGTTTGGAAATAACTTCAGGACACTTACGAGTTCTTTCTTCTTCATGCACTCCATTATAATTGCAAACAGCTGATGGGATTGTGTCTTGTTGTAATTAAATGTTTTCTGAATGGTAACGAGAAGCTGATCCCTGAGGGACTCATTTATTACCCTGTTCAAAGGCAACAGGAAAGAGAACAAAGCGAGGCAAGTTAAATCTGTGCATGAATAAATCAGAAATCTCTACGTCCCTCTGGTGTCTTTGATTTGACACTTTGCTGTGGGGGGACGTGCGGGCATAGGAGACCCGAAGTGACCACAGTCAGACACCGCATTTGCACCTGTCCTAAACCCCAGCCTTGCTGCAAACCTTCTAAGGCAGCCGTTCTCAACCCGTGGGTCGCCACCCACAGGAACTGTATTAAATAAAGGGTCTCGGCATTACGAAGGTACCACTGTTCTAAGGGAAAATGGAGATGGCCGGGTGGAGGTTCCCCCAAGGTGAGAATTCCTCAGAAACATCCTGCTCTGACAGTTTCCCCGGGGCTGACCTCGGGAACGGGAGAGACCTGGCTTACCCTGATGATTCAGACCTGCCCGGGAGGGTCTCAGCGGGGGCCCCCCTACACTTTCTCCTCTTGGTCTGGCGGGGAGGCAGCTCGGAACCTGCCCTTCCCCACGTTTCAGAAATCTTACCCGCCTTCTTCACAGTACTTGTGTGCAAAGGACAGGATGTCAGAGGCTCGTCCGCTGCCATCACAAATTACCACGGGGACTGGAGGGTCTTCTCGCAAGTATTCCAAGACGATGGAAGCCACGTTGGGGCCCCCTTCCACCACGAGGCCCACGAGGGGCACTCCCTGCCCCAGTCCTGCAACACAGAACACATTCCTGGTCGCACCCGCGGCCTGGGCCTCTGAAATACACTCAAGAGTAAAAACATTAAGGATGCTCATGTGGCAGTAGCGTTTACCAAGAGCCTGGAAGGAATTCAGGCGTGTGGTGACAGTATTCAAACCCCATATTATAACCACCAGGAAAAAACCAGGACCTCAAGGTCCTCCACACTCCGGCCCACGTGTAGGTAAGCTGCACGTAACTTAATGGCCTACCTCAAGGAGGGCCTGTGAGAACCATTGAAAGACGCTTCTTACTGAAAATTTACCTCCCTCGCTGCCCCAATCCAGGGTCTGAAGTTCCCACCTGAGGGCCATCTCCTATGGTATGCAGTGCGGTATGGTATATAGATAATGTCATGACAGGGGACTGGACCAGCTCGAGAAATTGAGCTTCACTCAATTTCTGGGCACTTCTGTCCCTGGACTAATCATTAAACCACCTTGAGCCTTAGGGGCCCACCTATAAAAGGTGAGTAATGGCAATGCCTCCCTGGCCTCCTGAGGAGCACTATAGAAGATCCATGAACCTGTCTGGCTAACAAAGAGTTTTGCAAACTTCAAGGGGCATCCAGGTATTACAGGCACTTTATTGTTGCTGTTGCCTCTGCCCGCAGTGCCAGGAATGAGGCAAACACACCGACCACTATTAATCAGACTCCTCCCTCTGTCTTTGTGAGATAATAGGACCTTCTAGAACATAGTAGGTGCCGGCTGACATTTGGTGGCAGAACCAGCTAGGCGGGCTCTGGGAAGCAGACGGTTGCAGGATTCTGGAGAAGGCAGGCAAGGAGAGCGGGGACAACTTTGCCTACTGTGGATTTTACTCCAAACCGGCCACAGCCGAGTATGCACTGTGAGTCTGTTTCACCACGCACGTGTCTGCTAGCTGCGGTGGGAATTAGTTGATTAACATTCACAAAGGGTAAGTAGGAGGAGTGTCCTTGGTTTCACAGGTCTGAAGGAATTCAGATAAAACCTGCTGCACAGGTTATGGAAGACTTGAGAATTTCAAGTGGTAGGATTTAGAGTGTCTGGTTTTCTTCCATGAAGCATTTCTATTCTCTTAAATATTTGGAACGATGCTGCTGTCTCTTAGCAGAATAATTACAGGTACATTCATTTCAGCAAACGCACTTTGAGGGTCTGCAATGTGCCAAGCCTTGACCAAGAGATCCTGGAAAAATGGATGGCAATGACCAGGACTCTGCCCTGGAGATTTCCAACCCAAGCAAGGTTGATGTCTTAGACCTTCAGGAATATGGTGGCCCATTCACCTTCTTTTCTGGAAACAGAGTAGAAGTTCTTCTTGGCTTAGGCTGCACTCCCTGAAGCTCCGTGTGGTGGTGACGACTGAGCGCCCCTTTGCTGTCCCTGCCCTGCTCAGAGCCCCAGGCAAAGGATGACAAAGGGAAGCCCACACGTCACATGGCCAGGTGAAGGAAGGCAGTGTGAAAACTCGCAAGTCCGGAAAGATTAAAGATGTGAGAACAAAAAAATTGAGTCACCAATGAGTTTATCCTTGGAGAGCTGGTTCTTGGAAGTCCACAACTTTCCCTGGCAGGCCACTCCCACTCTCCATCTTGCAGTGCCACGGTCCCTGACATTTTCCGGGCCTGCGTTGTCTTTCACAAGAATCTCACCAGTAAGGGTAAAAACATAACTGTCTTTAAGGTCATCTAAATTATTCGGCAGTAGGAATCGTTGAAATATGAACATGTTCCAAGAGATTATTTTGATTCTAACCAGTTGTTATCATCATTCTTTCCTTTCTAGTTCAACCTCAGCATTCTCCCCATGGCCGCAGCCCTGCTCCAGGCTCTGCCACCCAGACGGGCAAGGACGGTGCCCTGTCAGGAACCGATGGCTCCTGCAGCCCTCTCTAGAGAGGTCCCCACCTCGCCATCTCAGTCTGGGTGAGAGACCCAGAGCTATGGAGACAGTGATCACCTAACACGTACCAGTTGATAGAGGAAGACACCGTTCTAAGTCTGTGAGAAATCAAACATTAAAAAAAACAACTACAGGGTGGCACCTGTGGCTCAAAGGAGTAGGGCGCTGGCCCCATATGCCGGAGGAGGTGGGTTCAAACCCAGCCCCGGCCAAAAACTGCAAAACAAACAAACAAACAAACAAACAAACCTACAGTGATCAGAGGGAATGAGAATTACTGGGTAACACTGTGGGAATGCTATTACCATGGTAACCCCTGAAGGGTTCATTCTCTCTCTCTTTCTCTTTCCCTTCCCCTTCCCTTCTTCCTGTCTTTCTTTCTCTCCTTCTTTTCTTTCTTCTCCTTCTTCTTCTTCTTTTTTTTTTTTTTGAGACAGAGTCTCACTTTCTTGCCCCAGGATAGAGTACTATGACATGATCATAGCTCACAGCAGCCTCAAACTCTTGGGCTCAAGTGATCCTCCTGTTTCAGCCTCCCAAGGAGCTGGGACTATAAGCGCCTGCCATGATACCCAGCTAGTTTTTCTATTTTTAGTAGAGAAGGGGGTCTCACTCTTTCTCAGGCTGGTCTGAAACTCCTGAGCTCAGAGTATCCTCCTGCCTCAGCTTCCTAGAGTGCTAGGATTATAGACATGAGTCACCACGCCGGGCCTGAAGGGTTGTTTCTTATGCCAACGCATGAACTTGGGGCAAAGCATCACCACATGATTAATGGATGCAGTTTGGAAGGTGGCAAAGGTAAAAGGTCTGGGAAGTCATTTTCTGTTGATCTAACAAGAATCAGGGTAAAGCTGTCAACACCCTTGGGCAAGCCCCCTGGCCTGGTTTCTGTGGTGGTGGTGGTGGCGTCAGCCCTGCTGCTGCGCCCATGGGCCCCATCACTTACTTGTGTTGATCTTCTGCAAGGAGATGTGCTTTTCCAGCAGCCGGCGCAGCCGCACCTCTGCGCCGTACTTGCCCAGGGTGCCGTTGTCGGCCAGGATGAAGTGTGTGTGGGAGTTGTTGAGCACGGAGAGTTTGCTCAGAGGGTTGGACATGGTCTGGTATACTCTCGTCACCTGACGGTGCACAACACAAATCAGAGCTGTAGATCTCAGACCCACGGGGGCAGTGAGCGGAGCACACGCACGGGACGGCTGCACATCAACCTGCCCTCGCTGCACACTCAGACACCAGACCACGGGGGCAGTGAGCAGGGCACACACGGGACGGCTGCATGTCAACCTGCCCTCACTGCACACTCAGACACCAGACCACGGGGGCTGTGAGCAGGGCACGCACGGGACGGCTGCACTTCCTGCCCTCGCTTTCTTTGTACCACTTGTTATATTAAAATATACACAACAATAATTATTTTAGCTAATGTCAACCTAGTGTTTGCCCTCTTGGGTATTAATCACAGAGAAGTGAAAACTTGCGTGAACGTGACATCCTGAACATGAATGTTTATGGGAGCTTCCTGGACAAATGTCCAGACAACTGTGTGAAATAAAAAGATAGCCAATTCCCGAAGGTTACACTCCGTGTGATCCCACTTATAAAACATTATTGAAATGCGGGGCAGATTAGTGGTTTCTAGGGGTTAAGGAGGAAGCAGGGGAGGGAGGGAATTAGCTATTAAAGGGCAGCAGGAGGGAGCCTTGTGTTGCTGGAAATACTCTGCATCTTGGGTCCATCAATGTCAGTATTCTGCTTGTGATAGCCTGCTATGGTGGTCAAACACCTTCTTCCTGGGGGAGAGGGAGAGGGTGCAGGGAACTCTCTTTATTACTTCTTACCACTGCATGTGAGTCTACAATTATCTCAACTTCAAATTTAGACTTCAAATTGAAAAGATTTCAAATTTAAAAGCCTGCCAATGTCTACAGAGAAAGCTCTTACGTCCTTTCCAATCAGGTCTTCCTTATTCTCCACGATTCCCCAGGGAGCAATTCCTATAGCACAAACCCGGCCTCTGGACTTGGAGGAGTGGTCTTTCAAGGCGTCCCCCACATGGCTGATGACACCTGTGAGCAGCCACAAAGTCATACGTTAGGCCTCTCTTCTCCCATCCTGGCACTCTTTGTTAACTTTAGGGACACCTGACCTGAGCCAATGTGTCCCCCATGGAACAGAGCTGAGGCTTATTCATCTTCATCATGAAAACAAAGTGCTCATAATCACAAGCAACCCTGCATCTGCTCTAGAAAAGGCGCCGAGACAGAAACCAGAGAACCGTGCAAGCATTTCCTTTACAAGGCTCCGAGATCTAACGATGGCAGTAACTGGGGTCTCCTCGGCTGTCCTTGGCTACCTTCAGCTAAAGTTGAGAGCCAGAACACCTGGCATGTTTCTTAGCCACTCTATGCCTCAGTTTCCCCTCCCATAAAAATAGAAAGAAGATTGTTGAGAGGCTAAACGAAGATGGTGCATGTGTGTATAGAATTCAATCCAAGGAATCTCACATAGTGGGTGACCCAGAAGCATCACCCATTACCACTATCATTATATACTTCATATTTTTAAAAAAGGAATCATATCAAAGAAAAAACAAGCTACTTTCACTTTTGTCATAAATATGATCAGGAATGGTGTGTACCACACCTTTAGGGGGCAAAACACGATTGTAAGAGGGACTTTACCTAACAAATGCAATTAGTGTAATCTGGTTTCTTGTACCCTCAATGAATCCCCAACCAAAAAAAAAAAAAAAATGATCAGGAAGCACTATCTTGTATTTCATCACTAATAATTAGGAAACTCTTTGGGGACCTCAGTGAGTCCTGGCTGGTGATGTATTTCCGGGAGGGAAAGAGCCACTCTTACCCGTGCTGACACCCCCAGTGAAGATCCAGGCCCCAGTGGTCATGGCCGCCTTTATCAGGCCTTTCCCAAAGACCTGCTTCAGCTTCGGCTGCATCTCAAAGTTCTGCAGGCCTCCATGCACAGATATTAAGAGCTTGGGGAGCTCCAGCTGCCAATCTTTCACCATGAGATGGAGCAGCGAGTCAGGCTTGGTGTCGTAGGATACACGGATATACTGCAAAAGAGTGAACGAAGCTCAGCACCTGCTCTTGGATTGGCGTCTTGCGTCAAAAGGGATGGGCTATCAATCCCACCCAAGTAAGAATTGGCTTGTCTCTCCTTCAGAGTCCTGCTGCCCCCTTTGTGGGTCTGTGACCAGCTGACTTAAAGGAGCTTTGGGGAGGATTGTTGGATTTAGTAAATAAAAATACAGGATGCCCAGAACTATGGTCTGAATATTTGTGTTCCCCCCAAATGCATATGCTGAAACCTAATCCCCACGGTAATAGTAACAAGAGGTGGGCATTTTTTTTTTAATTTTTTTTGAGACAGAGTCTCAAGCTGTTGCCCTCGGTAATGCTGTGGCATCACAGCTCACAGCAACCTCAAACTTTTGGGCTTAAGTGGTTCTCTTGCCTCAGCCTCTCAAATAGCTGGGACTGTAGGTGCCTGCCACAACGCCCGGGTATTTTTTTGGTAGTAGTTGTCATTGTTTGGCAGGCCCAGGCTGGATTCGAACCCACCAGCTCCAGTGTATGTGGCTGGTGCCCTAGCCACTTGCGCTATAGGCGCCGAGTCAAGAGGTGGGCATTTAGAAAGTGATTATGTCATAAGGGGAGAGCCCTCACAAATCCCTTAGAAGGGATTAGTGCTCTTCTAAGAGGCTGGAGGGAGCTTGTTCACCCATGTGAAGGTGCAGTAAGAAGGCGCCGTCTGTGGAGCAGAGGGTGAGCCCTCGCCAGGTCAAATCTGCCGGGGCTTTGATCTTGGACACTCCAGCCTCTAGAACTGTGAGCAATAAACTTCTGTTGTTTACACATCACCCAATCCAAGGCATTTTGTTATAACAGTTTTACAGACTAAGATAATCAGTTAAATCTGAATTTCAGATGAACAATGAGAAATGTTATAGTATAAAATTCTTTTTATCAAATGCAATAAATCATATAATATTTGGGACATACTTTGCCAAAAAAAAATTATCCATTGTGTGTAATTCAAATATAACTGGGTGTTCTGTATGTTATCTGGCAACCCTAAGCATGGAGGAATCAGTTCCCAAGCTGGCTTAGCTAGAACAAAGGCCCAAGAAGTTGAAGAAGGACATTGTTGAGCAAGTGGGAAAGGGTGGTCAGGAGCCCACATCTGGACTTGACCTTCTCCTCAGAGTGAAGGAGGGGTCAGTCACGGTCAGATGACCGGGTCCCTGTGAATCGCTTCTTTGTGTCCATGCCCATATGTAGGGCACCGTTCCGGAAGACGCCACATTGTAGTATTGGGAACACAACTGAATTTTATTTGAGCAATGATGTTGGGCCAGTAAAGTGAAATGGAATTGCAAAAAGGATCTGACTGGGCATGTGGGAGTCTTATTAAGAATTAGCCGGACGGGATCACAGTCCTGAAGCCCCCTCTCTCTAGCAGGGCTCATCAGAGAAGCAGGGCTACTCCCCGTTGGAATGTAAATGTGAGGGGCCTTGGTCTTTCTGAGGCCAGCTGAGTGCACACCCGGGGAAGCTGTGAACTGACTCCCACACATGCCTAATGGGGAAAATATTTCCTGAGACACCCAGCACATCTAAAGGGGTTTGCAGGTCCACAGTAATTTTTTTAGAGGCATTTCTGCATTAATACTGGAGATGGAGGAATGTAATATGGTTACAAAGTTGGGCCAGAGCCTGGTTTGTGGATTCAGAGCTTTGGTATGCATTTATGGGACACTACATGTTCTTCATAACAGTGTCCAGTTTCGAAGTCTCATGGCTAAGAAGTCACATGCACAAATACACCTCTTAGCTTTGCAATGAAGTACCTGGGAAGACACAGCCACAACCCTGAAGAAGACCCAAGTGTCTGCAGCCTGGGTCTAGCAGCCCAGCCTCTGATGCAGGCAGCAGTGCCACAGTGACACCATGTCTGAATGCCCTCTTACCATGGCTTTGTTGGAGTATCCGCCTCCCTGGAATTCAAGAATCCCATAGGAATCCGTCGGGTAGCTGTGGGTGTGTTTGGTGACAGACCATTTCTCAGGCTGCACCTCCACCTGTTTGCTTTCTTCCCCATTTTTGCTGAGTGTCAGGCTCGGCGGAGGGGGAATGTGCTGGTTGATGAACTGGCCGCAGCAACACCTAAAAGCAAAGAAAAGCAGGCTCTTCCTGTGGCCTTCCTCTCCTTCCCCTTCATCAGCAAAGGTGAGTCAAGCTGAACAGGGGAGTTGGGCCCGAACGGGGGGATGTTAACACCTTAGGTATCCATCTTGGTTAGAGACACACATTCCCCTTTATGACAGCTTATTCCAGATAACTAACGTCAATCTATCTATGCACCAGTCTATTTCAGACACACTGGGTGATTGTTCTTCTTTACTGAACATATTTTAACTCTATTCTGACAATATTGGTGTGAGCATTGCAGCCTGGAAAGTCTGTGACAAAGTACCGTCATGCCCTCTGAACACAGAGCTGGCCTTCCAGGATTTTTCAATGTTGTTACGTTCATCTGCTTTTTACTAAAACATTTCTCTACCCAAGTCAGAGCTGGGGCTGGAGTCAGCTTGAGGACCGGAGGGGATGTTTTTCCTGGGCCGGTTGTGTGAGGGTGACACCCTTCCAGGAGATTTCCCAGCTTCTCCTGCTACGCTATTGGCAGCATGGGTCGCCATGCCGGGGTGCCTTTCACTTCCTTCCTTCCTGTCTTTCTTCCATTTACTGTGATAAAATTTTATTGAGATAATTCCCATACCACACAATCGACCCATGGAAAGTCTGTGGTTCAACGTTTTTTTTTTTTTTTTGAGACAGAGTCTCATTCTGTTACCCTCAGTAAAGTGCTGTAGCGTCACAGCTCACAGCAACCTCAAACTCTTGGGCTTGAGTGATTCTCTTGCCTCAGCCTCCTGAGTACCTGGGACTACAGACGCCCACCACATCGCCCGGCTATTTTTATTTTTGTTGCAGTTGCCACTGCTGTTTTAGCTGGCTGGGGCCAGGTTCAAACCCACCACCCTCGGTATATGGGGCCGGCTCCCTACCCACTGAGCCACAGGCACCACCCGGTTCAATGGTTTTGATAAGCACCATAGTCACCAGGGTCAATATGCGAACATTTTCATCACCTCAGAAAGAAGTTTGGCACGCTAGCTGTAGCCTTTCTATCACCCTATCACACCGCCACTAGCAACCACGAATCGACTTTCTATCTCTGCCAGTTTTCCCGTTATAGACATTTTCTATGTGGAATTGCACAATATGTGATCTTTTGTGGCTGGCTTTCTTCACTTGGTGTGTTTGCATGTCAGTCCTTTGTTCCTGTTTACGGCTGAACGGTATGCCAATGTGTGAACAGACACACATTTTGTTTACCCACTTATTTGATGGACCTTTGGGTTGCTGTCACTTTTTACCTATTATGAATTTTGCTGCTATGAATATTTGTGTATAAGTTTTTGGGTGGACGTGTGTTACCATTTTTCTTGGGTGTATACTAGGAATAGAATTGCTGGGTCATATGGTTATTCTATGTTTGATCATTTGAAGAGCCACTAAACTCTTCCAAAGCAGCTGCATCGCTGTACATCCCCACAGCAGGGTAGGAAGCCCCTGACGTCTCCATATCTGCTCCGACACTAGCCATCCTGCTGAGTGTGTGATAGGATATCTCATTGTAGTTTTGATTTTATTTATTTATTTTTAATTAATTTTTTTTTTTTTGAGACAGAGTCTCATTCTTGTCACCCTGGGTAGAGTGCTGTGACATCACAGCTCATGGCAACCTCAAACTCTTGGGCTCAAGTGATCCTCCTACCTCAGTCTCCTGAGAAGCTGAGACTACAGGCACCCACCATAATGCCTGGCTAGTTTTTTCTTTTTCTATTTCTATTTTATTTTTTTTTAAATAAAGACAGAGTTTCACTCTTGCTCAGGCTGGTCTTGAACTCCTACGATCAAGGAATCCTCCCGCCTCGGTCTCCCGGAGTGCTAGGATTACAGGCGTGAGCCACCGCACCTGGCCCTTGTGGTTTTGATTTTAATTTCCCTGATGAATAATGAAATCACACATCTTTTTGTTTGCTTATTAACTATTTGAATAACTTCTTGGGGAAATCTCTATTCGGATCCTTTGCCTATTTAAGAACTTGGGTTATTTATCCTTTTTATCATTTAAATGTAAGAGCTCTTTATATGTTCTGGATAGAAGTCACTTATCTGATATGTAATTTGCAAATATTTTTTATCACATTCTATGCCTTATCTTTTCACTTCCTTGATAGTGTTCCTTGAAGCACAAAAATATTTAGATTTTTGGAGTTTTTTTTGAGACCAAGTCTCCCTCTGCTGCCCAGGCTAGGGTGTAATAGTGTCATCAGAGCCTTCTGCAACTCTAAACTCCTGGCTCAAGGGATCATCCTGCCTCAGACTCCTGAGTAGCTGGGACTACAGGTGTCTGCTACCACTCCTGGCTAGTTACTCTATTTTTAGTAGAGCCCAGGTCTCACTCTTGCTCAGGCTGGTCTCAAACTCCTGACCTAAAGTGATCCCCTGGCTTCAGCCTCCCAGAGTGCTGGGATTATAGGCGTGAGCCACCTGCCCGGTCCAAAATCCAATTTATTTTTTCTTTTGTTGCTCATGTGTTTGGTGTTATAACTCAGAATCATTTGTCAAATCCTGGGTCCTCAAGATTCCCCTTTCTGTTTTCTTCTAAGAGCTTTCTAGTTTTAGCTCCTCAGTGTATGTATTTGGTCCATTTAGAGTTAATTTTTTTTTTTTTTTTTTGAGACAGAGCCTCAAGCTGTCACCCTGGATAGAGTGCTGTGGCATCACAGCTCACAGCAACCTCCAATTCCTGGGCTTAAGCGAGTCTCTTGCCTCTGCCTCCCAAGTAGCTGGGATTACAGGTGCCAGCCACAACACCCAGCCATTTTTTGGTTGCAGCCGTCATTGTTGTTTGGCGATCCCGGGCATGATTCAAACCCGCCAGCTCAGGTGTACGTGGCTGGCGCCTTAGCCTGTTGAGCCACAGGCGCTGAGCTTAGAGTTAATTTTTAAAGCTGTTATGAAGTAAGGGTCCAAATCCATTCTTTCTCCAGTGGCTATCCAGTTCTTCCAGCACCATTTGTTGAAGGGGACTTTCTTTTCCCTATTGAAAGGTCTTCTCATTCTTAGCAAAAATCAGTTTGCCACAGGTGTATGGGTTTGTTTCTGGACTGTCGATTCTATCCCACGTGTCTGTATGTCTGTCCAATGCCAGTAGCACACTGCTACTTCTGCTATACTTTCAATTAAATTTGAAATCGGGAAGTACGAACCCTCCTATTTTGTTCTCTTTGTTTTGTTTTTGAGACAGTCTCACTCAGTTGCCCTGGGGCCTCATGGCTCACAGCAACCTCAAACTCTTTGACTTTAGTGATACTCTCGTCTCAGCCTCCAGAGTAGCTGGGACTACAGGTGCCCACCACAATGCCCAGCTAGTTTTTTCTGTTTGTAGAGATGGGGTCTCGCTTTGCTCAGGCTGGTCTCAAATTCTTGAGCTCAAGCAATCCACCTGTCTCTCGGCCTCTGGGAGTGCTGGGATTATAGGCGTGAGCCACCCCTCCTGGTCATTTTGTTTTTACAAAGTTGTTTTGGCTGTTCTAGTACCGTTGAAATTCCATATGAATTTTATTTTATTTATTTATTTTTTGAATTTTAGAACTATCTCATCAGTTTCTTCAAAGAAGTTAGCTGAGGTTCTGATAGGGATTAAGCAAATTGA
>CAUYRH010037637.1:0-19438 GCA_963574655.1 Perodicticus potto | reverse complement strand
TTGTTGCAGTTTGGCCGGGGCCGGGTTTGAACCTGCCACCCTCGGTATATGGGGCCGCAGGCCTACCCACTGAGCCACAGGTGCCGCACTTAATTTTCTTTTTAAGAACATGGTTTCTCACAATACAAAGCATCTCTTTGTGGACAAGGCCCATCCTTTATGTACCCAATTCACACTAGTTATTTACGTAATTGCCACTTTTTTACAGAATATATAAATAATGCTGTATTGAGCATCCATCTATCTACCTACCTATGTATCTGTAAATATTGGTGGCATCTCTGAGAAATTTTTTTAACCAGTTCCCACAAATCTAATGCCAATTTTGGAAGGCATGCACTTTTCAGGGATTTAATGCCTTTTGCCAGCTTGCCCTCCCAAAGGTTGTGTCAATTTATAATCTTACCAGCAGTGCAAAATGAGTACCTCTCTCCAAAATCTGACTTAATATTATAACAATGTTTTAACTCTTAGCCAATTTGGCAGGAAAACAAGAACACTTGTGTTTCAGTGAGTTTTGATCGTTGCTGTGAATCTTTTTCTACGTTAATTGGTCATATGAGTCTCTTCTTTGGTGAATTGCTAGACTATATTTTTTGCCCTTCAACTCTTGGGATAAATGCCTCTATTTTACTGATTTTCAAGTGTCGCTTGCATATTAAGGATGCTGATTTGTGTCAGCGCTTCGTTAATGCTGCCTCCTCTTCACCTTCCAGAGGCCAGTGGGAAAGTCAGACCATCCGAGCCGAGCACCGAGGCTCACACTTGTAATCCCAGCACTCTGGGAGGCCAAGGCTGGTGGACTGCCTGAGCTACAGCGAGACCTTGTCTCTAAAAATAGCCGGGCAGGTGCCTGTAGTCCCAGGTACTTGGGAGGCTGAGGCAAAAGAATCACTTGAGCCCAAGAGTTGGAGGTTGCTGTGAGCTGTGACGCCACGGCACTCTACCAAGGGTGACAAAGTGAGACTCTGTCTCAAAAAAAAAAAAAAAAGAAAGAAAGAAAGAAAGTCAGACCATCTTTCATGAAAACATTTCCCCAATTTGTCGTCTACTTTCTGATTGTGTATTAGACTAATAAAATGGTTTTACATAGTTAAATATGTTAGTCTTTTACTTTATGATTTGTTTCTCTACCTGTAAACTTACAAAGTAGGACATCTAATGTTTTTATCAAGTGGTGTGGAAAAATCTATTCAGAGGGTAAAACACTGTAATCCAAGGATGAAGGGAATGAACACGATCATATCATAACTGTCTGCTCCAGAAAAAGAAACAGTGATCTGGCTTTTAGATTCCGATTGGCTTCAGACTTTGAGAGTGTTTGGTTTACTCTCTTTCCCTGAATAATGAGTCTATGTCTAAAAAATTCCTTCTCTAGCTGGGCACGATGGCACATACCTGTAGGTCCAGCTACTCGGGAGGCCGAGGCAGGAGGAGTTGGAGGTTGCTGTGAGCTAGGCTGAGGCCACAGCACTCTACCTAGGGCAACGGAGTGAGACTCTGTCTCAAAAAAGAAAAATAAAATAATGAATAAAAATGCCTTCTCCCATTTGCTGGACACGATGGCTTAAAATGCTGTTCTAATACAACAAGAGGTTTCCTTCCTCCCCCTGTGCCCCCTGGTCAGGGCATCTCCTTAGGCAAATCCACATGGAACGTTTCATAGCTCCGTCCCAAAGGCAGACGAAGGAGAGAAACATTTAGCTGGTTAAATACTTAAACTGCTGTCCCACGATTGTGGACCAGGGGTCAAGGGCGCCCACACCCCAAAAGATCTCGATGACACTCTCTGTTCTGTGGAGGTCTTGCTTAAGTGCTTTGTAGAGTAGGTGCCAAGACCACCTTGTTCTACTAGGATCCCAGTTACAGCCCAACTCCCTGACTCCGAGGGCTCGGGTTTAATGCTAAGGTGCTGTGAGTCCACTCCCCTTTTCTGCATCCTGAGAATGTGGGTTTGCGTTTATAGCAATCAGGTATCATCAGAAGAGAGATTCTTCCAGCTCGGTGGATGGCAGGCACATTCCCTAAGAAACCACTGGCTTTGTGAAAATGCAGCTTTCTGGGCCACTCCTCTGAGGGTTCTGCTTCAAAGGGTCTGGCAGAGTCAGGGACTTGTGCGGACTTTCGCTCAGAAGCCAAGGTGGTTGGGGTGAACATAGGGTCACAAAATCGAGTGAGAGTTGAGACGAAAGTGACACTCTGTGTGAGCAGCCTCGTGGACAATGAGGTGCTGTGCAGAGACACTGCACCAAGGAGCCATGGGCTTGTATATTAATTTAATTATTTAATAGTAAATTATCCTCACGGGGAACTCCAGGTGCTAAGTATGGAACGTGATAGGTCAGGTTGTCCATAACCTGGGGACACACCAGAGCCCTGCCCCAGAATAATGTCCTTAGAGATTCTGATATGAAGTCATGACCTCCGTTCTTAAGGAGGAGTCATGGGAGCTCCAGAGCCATCACCCGAAGGTGGCCCCAGGACACGCTCTCGTGGGGACCCGAGGGGACGTAATGGGCCCAGAAGAAGGTGGGCCTGCTTCTTTCTCCATTTTCTTAATTGCCAGCTGCTGACCAGGGCCACAGGGCTCAGAAGCTGGCAGGGCCACAGAGCAAGGGTCTTGAGTCCCCGAGTCACCTTCTGGAGGGAATAGGGACCAGCTGACTCCACTGCAAATAATTCTTTCTGGAGCAATAAATTTCCTCTTACTGCCCTAAAACTTGGGGTGGGAGCTCACTGTCACAGCAGCAGGCAACCCTGTCCCCGCGGCACTATCTCAGCTGAGAGCTATGGGTCTAACAAGACACTCTGTGGCCCACGGCCTCTTCCCGTTACCTTTGGACGACCTCAGATCTGAGTACATCACATGACTAATGTTTTGCATCTTTAATGAAACAAAGTCAAAAGCATTTTCCACCAACTTTAAATAGGGTCCTCCTAGCATTGAGAAACAGGAAGATGCAGCTGATGCTAAATAATTTCCATTTTGTCCTGGCTGCCAGGAAGTTCAGAGTAAAATTTTATGTTTAATTGCAGCAACTAACTCATTCCAGATTCCCAGGAATCTGTCTGTCTGCTGCTTCATTACTTCTGGTCAGACTTTAACTGTGCGTTCTCATGGTCCCTGTGCGTGTTAAGGTCGGGAGACAGCTCCGGCTTGTACACCAGCTGGACAGTAAAGACACTCACACAGGTGCTGGGGCCACGTGCACGCAATGCTGTGCGTACCGACTCTGGGGCCTAGAGAATCGCTGTCAAGTACGGAGGAGGCCAGGTTTTAAATAAGCTAATTAGTGGGTGGAATAAATAGGGGTGCGTCCCTGTCCACAGACCTAGAGATGTGCCAGGCACCCACGAGGATGCACGGGTGTGTAGCCCCGCGTCCGCAGGGGTAGGCTTGTGTGTTTGCAAATGATCACAACGCTCGGCAAAAGTCACAGTAACAAACACTCCATGATGTATAACAAAGTGTGAGTATGAAAAACAGAGTCACGAATTTGGACCGAAGGGTTGAGGAGGTTGTCACGGACTCCAGGGCTTCCAATCTGGGTTTAATAAGAGGAAATGAGACCAGTGGAAAGTGGAGATGTTTTCAGGAGAAAGAATGGCCATGGCACGGGAGCGAGGGCCTGCGCGGCCTGCTGCGGGATCTCTTGTGCCCTCTTCGCCCAGTTGGGCTTTTCGACCAGGGATTTCCTTTATCGTTTGTTCCTGTTTTGTTTTTTACTTAATATATAAAGTTACTGAAAATATTCCCCACGTCCCGGAGCTCCATTCTGAGTTTTTCCTAAGATGAAATGAGAATTCACCACTCTCTAAGGTTCTGACCTTTGGGGACTTGCTGGAAGCCTGACTTGTTTCACTTGGCCAGGGCCCGGCTCCTTCCCGAGCCAACAATAAGAGAGTAAGATAATGTTGGTTTCAGATCTTGATTCTTACGAAAATGCCTCTGGCGTTGCACTTTCTGAAACATAATGGAGCAAGCGGGACAATTCCAAGAAGTGTTCTCTGCAGCCTCCGGGGGCTTGGAGCTGCTTTGGAAAGATCACGGGGTGGAGGTGGAGGGGGCTTCAAAGACTCTGCTGTTTAGCACCTAACCTCCCTCCCACAGACACCCCCAGGAAAACAAAACCACACCCGGCAAACACGGCTTGGGAAACCCCCTTTGGAAGAGCTGCTTCTGCTGAAGGAGTGCAGATTGTCCAGCAGAATTCTTTCCCATGGCACCAGCACCCCACACACCAGGGGGGACGGGCAATGTGCTTGCTGACTTTCCTGCTGTTTCTAGAAATCTTGAGCCTTGACCCAGGAAGGGTGTGGGGTGCACAGGGGCCATGAATGGAGGCCTGGGCTCCATGCCCCGTGATGCTTTTCCATATGTTTCTGGATGAAGGTCCAGCCACCCAGGAGGGGAAACCAGACCTGAGAGGGAAAGGCCCCTGCGGGCTCCAGCACCCCCCTGGTGGTGAGCGAGGAGTCGGGAGCACTGCTGCCTGCACTCTGTCCGCCACCCCCCAGTGTGGCCCTCCCTCCTGGACCGTGACCCGATGGACAGTGCATCTGTGTTTCTGCCGGGGCTGTGCAGCGTGGACCTAGGAAGGGCACTTCAGGGTCGTCGGATCAGTGAAGGAGTGAGTGAGTGACCACACAGAGAAAAAGAGCCAGGGTGGGCGGGAGATGCCCTGTGTCCTGCCAAGACGGGCTGGTGGCTTCTCTCAGGGTCCTTTGTGGTTCTTTTGCTGTTGTCACACACCTGTGCTGAACGAGTCAGGCCCAGGCCACCTGCATCCAGGGACAGCTCTAAGTGGTGCCCTCCATTGTCTCCAGGCACCCAGCAGGGCTGAGCACCAACTCAGCACTGACCTGGTCAGCCATCTGTCCTATGGGCCCCTCCCTCCCTCAACCCCCTGCTCCCCTGGCTGCACCTCCAGACTCACCTCCCAATCAAGGACATTCACATTTCATGCTCCACCTGCTTTTGGAGAGCCAGCGGAGGCAGCAGCCATGTTTAAGGGACCCAGCACTGCCTGTCCAGCTGGCTGTCCCCATCTTTGAAGGGACTCCAGTCTACGCCCCAAGGCCTAACCCTCTCCCTACCCTCGCCCCGCCCCCAGCTTAGCAGAAGTCTCTACTTCATAAAAGGCAACAACTCTTGCTGGTGGCACTGATTCCCTGATGGATTCCTGCTAATCCATCACCCTTCCCTGTCACTCTCACTTTATAGAGGTTCAGGGAGATTAAATCCCCTGCCCACGGTCATAGAACTCACGGGTGGTGAGACAGGATTTAAACCTGGGCAGTTGGGCTCCACCATCCAAGCTCTGAATCACAAAGCTCAAACTCGGCCTTCCTGGTCTTTCTGGCCACAGTGAACACCTTGAAGGTAAGATCATGGGGAGGGGTGGAGAAGTGGGGCAAGGGCTGTCCCCAGCTCCCACAGGCCCTGCCACCTCCTCCTGCACCTCCTGCCCGGGAGTCGGGACCATCAGGGAGTATCCAGCCCGAGCCCATGAACACAGCCAAGTTCCTTTCACACCAGGCACTCGAGCCATGGGGCACTTTCATAAACACACCCTCACTGGATCCTCAATGGCCCTGGGGAAGGACTCATGACATTAATTTACAGATGAGGAGGCCGAGGCTCTGGGAGGAAAGTGGCCCCTGGGCTCATTACTCTGTGTGTGCAGGAGCGGCTGGCTGTTGCAAGGGTTGCAAGTAACAGAACCCACCTCCAGTCACAGAAAAGGAAGCATTGGCAAAGCATTGGTGTAAAAGAGAAAGCTAGAGAGCCAAGTTTGGAAATGAATGGGCAAATCGGGGCTGGTTCACACCCAGACCCACTCACTCTGGCATCTGACGGGCTGCATATCCTCATCTTTGCTGGAACCTTCCCTCCTCTCATAACCTGCTTTCTGAGGGCAAAGACCCACTGCTGAAGCATACATCAGGGCCAAGCCTGAGGCTCAGGGAAGGTGGGCCATGACTGTGTCCCCTGGAAGGCAGTGAGTGTGCTCTGCCCACAGGGAGGTGAGGCAGGTGCTGGGCACCACCTCCAGTCACACTCAAGGGCATCAGCCAGGCACCTGTTCATTTATTCAGCTACTGTTCATGGAGCATCTACTGTATTCGAGGCTGGGTGCCAGAGCTGAACTTTAGTCGCCCGCCTCCTGACTCCATGGTTGCTCTTGGGGTCGGTCTGGTGGGGTATTGGGGTGTGGTGCCATCTGTGTATGGTGCCACCATGTGTGGCTCCTCAGGAGATGTTAGGCAAGCATGTTACCTATAATTCACCCAGGCACTGAGACGAAGGGACCCAGTGACCCTGGCCTGCAGTGACCCTCCCCTCCCTCACAGACCCCATGACAAATCTCACTAATTCCTCAAGCAAAGCCCCATCAGTCGAGGCCTGTCCCACAGAGGGGTCACTGACAGACTCAACAGCACTTTTATCTGACCCTTGGTGACCTTCCCTGGGCCACGACCCCTGCAATACCTGGCCCCAGGAGTGGGGTCTCGTGGAGATGGATGGGCCCCCAGCCAGGGGCCCATAAATCATCCCCGAAAGAGCTGTCGAATTCCCCGTATATTCCATGCCAACCTGTGAAGGGCCCGGGTGAGACATGGAGGGAGAATCATCTCCTTTGGAAAAGTCGTGAAAGCAGCTCAGCCAGGCGACTGGACCTTCCTGGGCATTCTCACTAGCAAAGGCCCGTCCAGAATAGAAGCCAGCAGGCATGTGGGGGCTCGGGGACGCTGTGGGTCTGTCCACAGGGGCCATTTCTTCCATCTTCAGGAGGTCTTTCAGCACAAGCCCCACACATGTTTACGTGCATAACGCATTAACCTGGACCTGGGATGCCCAGTGGATCTGACCTAGAAAGGAGCCTCTGGGTCTCTCGGGGGAGCCCTCGGGACAGCCTGAGTGCTCCTACAGACTGATTGTGTCGAGACATTGGAGTTCCTTCTCCATGCACAGCCCCATCCTCTGTATAGCCTCATCGGCCTCCGAAGGGGCCAGTGAAAGGATAGGAGCAGGTCTGGGAATAAGGTGAGAAGGGCTTGGTCTCTGCGGTCAAGCAGACCTGATTTCTGAGCTGGCCCTACCTCCCCCCGAACTGTCTAACATCCTTCACCTTCCATGTCCTTGGTTTCCTTCCATAGTCTCCAGGTACATTGGTCACTCCTCCCTGGACCTGCCAAATTGCCTCCTGTGGTCATCCTTGGGCAACGCAGGGTGGAGGACAGTGAGAGCTGGGTTTGGAGCAGAGGTGAGTTCCGTTCCTGTGGTTTGACCTGGAGCACACTGTCGACTTCTCTGGTCTACTTTCCTGGCTAGTCCAAGGGTCATGGCCCTCCAAACAGTGGTGTCATCACAGAACCATGGTCATAGGGTGAGGGCAAAGTCATGAGCACGTGGTGCCCAACATCACACACCCACCCAAACAAAGTCACCATCACCATCATGCATGGGTGGCCTCATCTGTAAGACAGGTCATAATCCTCACTTTTAGGCTGTTGGGTGGCCTTGTGAGAACTTCTGTGAGGCACGCTGCTTTATCCACAGGAGGTCCTTGACAAATGGCAGTTTCTCTTCCTCTTTGTCTTAACCAACCTTAGTTTGACATGATTCTTAATGACCCTGAGTAGTCAGGAAGTCCTGGAAGGTCCCTGGATGAGTGGATGAAGTGGTTAGTCAAGGCCACAGAGATCCTAGACTTCAAGCCAGGAGGCACCGAAGTGGACTCATTGGGTGATTTTTGTTTTTTATGGATGTGGTCGAGATATCCCTGGTGCCTTCAAGGTCATTTTTGTCACCTTCTTACCAAGGGATCTCAGCAAAGAAAGCACATTTCCTGGGCTCTCTTGCAGCTAGATGCAGTCATGTGACTCTGCTCTGGCCAATAAAACATGAGCTGGGGTTGTTGCTAGGCAACCTGTTTCCTGCTGCCTCTTCCTGCTCTTCTTGGCTGCCTGTCTGGCTGAAACTGTTTTCATTTAAGGATGTGTCTTATGACCACTTTTATTAGCTCCCTGAATTCTTTTTTAAATGACACTATTTTATTTTGGACTCGGGATCATCCGTAAGCCATTTTCACTGAATTTCTAAACGTGTCATTTGGTAGCATCACACTACGTTTGAATGATGAACACGGCCACATTTTGTCATTACAAGAGGTGCTAACTGAAGTGTAAGAGACCAACAGAAAAGAGCAGGTGCCGAAAGAGTACAGCAGGTTGGAGAATGGAGTGTGGAGCAGGATGAAGTTTTACAAACTGAACAAACCTATGTAACCAGCACCCTGACAGAGACAGAACAGGACCTACCCCCCAGCAGCTGTCCCTTCTCTGAAACCCTCCCCCACGGGGTAACAGCTGTGCTGACTTCCGCCAGTGCTGGTCAACTCTACCTGTTTGATGCTTAGATGTCAAAGGCATCGTACAGCCTTGTGTGTTTTTGTTTCTGGCTTCTTTGACTCAACATTCCATAGGTGGAGGGAACTGTGCCACTGCCTGTGGCTGTGAACCCCCCGTTCTTACTGCTGTTCAGTTTTTCACTGTATCAACACACCGCCACCTCTTTGTTTCTAACAAGTGCTGGTATTCTACCCTGTGTGTGTTTTATTTAGCGGTTCCTCTTCTGATGAACATGGGGGAGTTTCCATTCAGGGGTGACTACCAGCTATGCTGCAACTATATTCCCAAACACACGCTCAACTGGCACTTTCACTAGCATCTCTGAGTAAACTTCTACCTTGTCTTTTAAACGTACCTACCTCTGAATTGCTTAGTAAATCATCATATGGTCCTTTTATAATGAGAAAACCTAATAAAATACATTCAAATTGCCAAAATACCCCAACAGCAAAGCAGTACCACTTCCTCCATCTGCCTCTCTCCTGCCTCTGCAAAGTGGCATCTTCCTCCTCTGCTGAGGCAGCCTTGAGCTCAGCCCTCCTACGGTGCATGGCTCCCATGTCTGGAAACAATTTGACAGCCTTGTGAATTTTATGGGCTCTAAGCATCCATTAGCTGACATAATCATTTTCAGAGACCTGAAAGTCAGATTTATCCTTGGTTCTGCCAAACCTTCACTCATCGGAAATTGGACTGGGGAAGATTGCTTTCCTGTGGTCCATTTGAGTTGAGGAGGAAAAGGTCTGGTCAGACCCATTTTCGTTAAAGAAAGAGAATTTGGGAGGCCTGAGGGAGCTAATAAAAAGGGTTGTAAGATGCGCTGTTAAACAAAAAAGGGGAAGGTTTGTTTAAGGCATGTGTGTTGCATATTCCATTTTGATAAAAGGAAAAGGGTCACTGACACATATAAGAAAACAAACCTTGTCCCCACCCATGAGGCGGTAGTGCACATTAAAAATATTCTGAAGTGGGTGCCAGGCATTACAACGTGAGGAGCCAGCCCTGGACTTCTGATGGACTTCCTTTGCGCACCATTTAAATTTCCTAGCCATGAACATTGTAGTTTTTCTGCTACTGTGTAACAATTGGCCACAAACTCAGTGGTTTAAAACAAGACACTTATAATCTCAGTTTTTGTGGGCCAGGAGTCTGAGCACAGCTTTTCTGGTCCCCTACTCAGGGTGCCACAAGACTGTAATCTGGGCAGTGTTTGTAAAAAGAGAAATGAAAAAGAAACAGGTTACCTTCTGCTGGACATTGTGACATCTGCAAACGGTGGCTGGAACCATGGCAGCCATTTTGTGACGTTGAAGAAATGTACATTCTTCAGGCTGATGTACTGAGAATGCCCATTGATGGAGAGAAATGGGCCAAACTGTTTACACCTGGAGAGTAGAAACAAATGAGGTGGCGTGGGGAGAGCATTAAAACATAAAAATATTAAAAAAAAAATCAAGACTTTATCTCTTGGATGTGGCCCATTTCCTTCCAGAAGTGGCCGTTCTCAGTGTGTCAGCCTGTTCTTCAATGTGACAAAATAGTTGCCGTGGTTCCAGCCATCATTTGCATATGTCTCAACGTCCAGCAGAAGGCAAACTGTTTCTTCTTTATGTCTCTTTTCAAGATCAAAAAGCCCAGAGGTCCAAGATGCCATACTTTCTACCTAAGTGTTTCTCATTGAGGCAGAAGATTCCCGAGCCAGAGAGACAGGCTCACAGGTAACAGACCTGCTTCTAACACTTACAGCATGGCAGCGGCGTGGTCCCTCCACCCCAGCTTTCTCTTCTGTGAAAGCCAATAACAATCACTCCCATTTTAAACAGTTGTTGTGATGATGAAATTCAATTGTGATGCCAGCCATGCTCAGAGCAGAAAGTTTTTAAGATTCTTGCTATTGCTGCTGTTGTTATCATCATCATTACCAGCCTGGGCAGTGTCTGGCTTAAGAAATACTTGAGCTGCTGACTGATTGACAGGTGGGAACACTGATATCTGCAGGACCCTACGAAGGGGAGGAGGTGTGGGAGAATCAGGAGCTGACAGGCAGCTCATACAGGACCACCCAGCGCGCAGCAGTGACTGATCCCCTGTCCTGCGTGCAGACCCTGAGGCGGCCTGCTGCCTTCAGCCGGACCCGGCCCTTTGTTTTTATCTGGTCTGCCTTGCCGGCCCTCAAGCGAACACTCCATGTCATTACCCCGCTTGAGATGCTCAGGTACCAGCTCGTTTGTCAATCAGCACCGACCATTTCGGTTGTCAAAGACGCAAAGATCTTTGTGCAGACACAGCTGCCCTCCCCACTGAGAAGGCCCCTGCTGGGGAAGGGCTGATAAGTGGGGCCAGCACAGGTGGTCCACTCAGCCTGGAGGGACAAAGCCAGACTCCATATCTGCCTCGGTGGGATTTAAGGATGCAAAATAGGGCCAGGCCTGAGGAATGGTAGCCCCAGGGCTCAATGGGCAATTGAATCTCCACTCTCAAGCTGACTAGCTCTGGACAAGTGTGCTGACCTCTCTGAGCCTCCCACTCTGCAGCCTCCCAGGGCAGCCCTGGGAAGCTGGAGGGACGAGCAGGTGGGAGCCTCCCAGGAGAGCAGGAGCCAGGGCTGGGGGGTCTCTCCCACAGGTTCAGGTGCCTTCGTCACAGCCCCGGGACAGGTGGAGCCCACAGTGGCGCCTGCAGGGTACTCACAGTGAATCCCATGGGTGGGCCTTTTCCTCTTTGGTTGGTTGTACATCTTCTGTGGCCTCTATACCGGTGACCACAAACTGCAGGGCCGGCCACCACAGAAAGGCAGGGTGTCCAAAGATTATCTTTATTTACAAAATACTCATTACAAAATTCTACAAAGAGGTGGCCAATACATAGAGAGGATTTTATAAATACAGGTATTTTGTAAAATTTTACAACAAATATTTTGTAAATAAAGGTACATATGGCTGCAGTTTCCCACTTTCCTTCTGTATGGTGACTCTTGGGGCACCTCACATATTCTGTCACCATCCTCAGGACAGAAGTCCGAGATCACAGTGTTGGTGCCAAGGGAAGGCCGTTCTCGTCTCCGGCAGCTTCCAGGGGCCTCAGGCCAACCTTGGCTCTTGGACACATCACCCCAACCTCTGCCCCCATCTTCATGTGACCGTCTTCTTGAGTTTCGGGGTCTCCATTCTCCCCTTTCTGTCTCTTACCTGAACACCAGTCATTGCTCCAGGGCCCGTCCTAAATCCAGGATGATCTGACCTCTAGACCCTAAATGTAACCACATCTGCAAAAACTCTCATTTTCAGTAAGGTGACACTCACGGGTGCTGGGGGGTAAGGGTGTAGACAAACCATTTTGAGGCCAGTGTTCCATCCTTCAGTTACTGGAAGGGTTTGAGAGACTCCCATGGGCCCTACCTTACATTTTATTCAAAGCCGCTATCTCTGCGAGGGCTAAAGGGCTGTCCCCTGTGCTGGCTCTTCTGCTCCACCTGGAGTTCCATAAGGACCTGTTTGCTTATTCAGCTCACTGTCTCCGGCACACACAGAGGGCTTGGCACGAGGTCCTTACATGTGCAGTGAACCACTGTTCAATGACAGAAAGACCAAATGACGATGGAACCAGGTTTGGTGACGGTGGGCTCTGTCTGAGTACACTCCGTGGCTGGGGGCCAGGGTTATTTTAGTATTTTACTTTTGTGAACCCTTAACTTTGCTGGAGCCTAATGGCAAGTCCGAATGACTTGGCCTGCTGAGGTCCAGAGACCAGGGAGCCAGCCCGCCACCAGCACCTCCATCAGAACAGGTAGCCCATTCCTGCGGGCTGCGGGAACACCGGGAGAGCCAAGTCTCCGGCAGGCTTCAGGGACGCTGGGACAGCCAGAGAATAAGCTGAACGAGGCATGGAGCTGTGTTTTCAGAAGGGAAATGAGCTTCCAGACATGGATGGTGACAGGCTCAGGAGCAAACTGCCGGGAGAAGGCCAGCCCTAAAGCCTCGCTGAATTCTGTCTCATGCCGCGCCTAGGCTCTGCCCCTCAGACTTGTGTGGCCAGTTCTGCAACACTGCCAGCTTCCTGTCATTGCCCCTTAAAAAAGAGAAAATTCCTGTTGTTTTAGGATTAAGTAATCAGCATGTCATTTATTTCTCCAAACCACAAGTGCAGGGCTTGCCGAAGTGCTGACATTGACACCAGCAAAGCGCATGTGCCTGTGGCTCAGCCCTGCCCAGACTCCAGGGAAGGCCCAGCCCACAGCACTGGCTACCGGAGTCCATCCGGAAGAGAGAGCCAAGCTTCAGGGAGCTGACCTGGAGTCTTGTATTTAAATTTCCAAATAGTCCCATGAGGCAGGTGTTATTATCATTTTATTTTACCCAGATGCAGCAGCCTAGGCACAGAGAGGTTAAGAAACTCACCAAAGTTCACACAGCCGAGACACCAAAGCTTTAGGACTTGAACCCCAAACCGAAGCTCTTGGGATTTTATCTTGTCCAATGGCCCATCAGGAGGATAGAATGAAGTTTGTGATAATACCTTGCCTTTCTTTTTTTGATGCTAATCCTTTATTTTAATAATCAAGGGGTAGTTTTACCTTCAATGCCATTTTTCAAGTGTATCATCCAGCAGTTTTTAGCATATTCGGAGATAATGTGCAACTGTCACTATAGTCAATTTCAGAGCATTTTTGTCCCCTCAAAAAGAAGCATCAGTGAATCTACTTTCTGCCCCATAGATTTGCGTTTCCTGGACATTTCATATGCATCACACAGGAAGTGGCCTTCCGATTCCACCGAATGTGATGTGCTCAAGGTCCAGCCTCATGGAAGCAGGGATCAGAATTCCCTCCTTCTGTGGCCGCCTGGATCTTGAAACAAGGAGATGCGTGGAGCAGCCCCCATGTGCCCAGCTGCTATTGCAGCCACTGCGGTGTTGAGGCCGCTGTGTCCGCTGCACTGAGTCCTGCCCCAGTGAGGGTTCAAAGCCACTGGCTGACTGGCAGGGTTTGGATCACAGAGGAGCCGACACAATGCTCTGCACTCAGTCATCCCGACAGTGAGGCCACCGCCCCTCTGGGGGCTTCCAGCTGGTCTGCCCCTTGGGTGCAGCAGAAAGGACAGTGCACAGCTCTAGGCCTGACCTGTTAACGGTCCAGCTTGCCAGATGCTGTGTGTTTGCAGAAGTCCAAGTTCATTTGCCAAGTGTCGAGGCACAGGGTAAGCTGTCTGGGTGACTCTCCAGCTGTCCAGCCCTGGCCACTCGAGTTCTGCACTCAACCTAGACATCACAGAGCTGAGATGAGCTTAGACTTTCTGTGTCCTGCCTGAATTCCTGACCCACCAAGGAGGGCCATATGGTGACGATAAGTAGTCATGTTCAGCCCTTGGCCTTGGGGCTGTTCGTTACACAGTGGCAGGGGTGTGTAGCAGTGAGCACTGCCACCTCCCACGCAACTTGGGCTCTGGTCACCAATATGCCTTTGTGTCCCACACCGAGGACATAATCATGGTCCCTAGGCAGCAGCATGGAAGTCCCACACAGAGTCTATTCTAGCCCCAAACCCAGGATCTTGAGGGACATGGGGTGGTCTCCATGACAGATGTGTGTGTAGGGGCTCCTGGTTGAGTGTCAGTTAAGGAGACCAGTAGTTTGCCCTGTGCAGAGGTGGGAACACAGTGGAGGGGGGGCATGAGAAGTCACCTGCCAGTGAAGGGCGTGGGGCCCACATCCCTGATCTGTGAGCTGTGGCCATCAGGGGACAGCCCTGGGGTGCCCACCCTGGGCTGAGAAGCACCCCCTAACCAGGCCTGGCTCTGCTCACTTCAGGGAGCTCCCAGCCAGTTCTTATCCCATGAAGTGGACATCAAAGGTGTGTCCCCCTCGAGGGCTGCCCAGTGTCCACAGTTACCTCCCGCTGTGGGGGTGGGTGGGCTGAGGCGGCACAGTGGTCAGCAGCACAATCCTTGTGGGGACCGTGCAGGCTACACCAGACCTCGCTGCATCCACACTGTGGTCCTTAGGTGGTCCTTCTTTGCCCTCTTGCCACTCACACGTCTCTCTCTGGACCAAGAGGGGCTGCTGGGTGTTGCTGGGCTTTCCTGGGAAGGTCTAGCCATTAATCTTCACCATAGACCATGTTCTCCAACTGGGTGGGTCTCCAGGTGTCATGCCTTGTGTCTGCACTTGGCCCTGGGGGAGTTTATGTAGTTGGGACCAGTCATAAAGTTTCCCAGCCTTTGTCTCTCAAAGTCCTTTTCAACTCTGTCTCTGGGGGGCTGAGGCTGAGGCACACAGGCCCTCTTGGTGCCACCAGCCCTTTCTTCCCTCCCAGTTTTGATGCAAAAAGACGGCTCTTTCCCAAGGGCGGCTCTGTCTTAAGTCTGTTACATGTGGCCGGCGAGGCCAGCCACAGAGCACATTCTTCAAGTCATGTCCCCAACCTCTGTCTCCAAAGTGTGATGTTGTCCTGTGTATCGGCCGCAGACAGAGGGCTTTCGGCTTCCACCTGGGGTGTTGCACTGCCTGGGGGCCACCGTGCTTCCCTGCCTCGGCACCGCATCTTCCTCGATCACCTTTAGCTTTGTGAAAGGGCCCAGGCACCCCTGAGAGTGCAGCCACAAGAGCTGAGTGACCACCCAGGGGAAGACGGGGCTTCTCCGCTGAGATGAAAGTAAAGCCAGCAGGATTTTGTAGTAACGTGATTCAAAGCAGTAAGTAACTGGGTCTGGCTCCACCTTGGCTACACTCTTGGCCATGACCTTCTGTGATTTGCTTGTTCAGAGTGGACAGCCTGAGCAGAAGTCTGCCCGAGCTGCTGTCACCATCTCCAGGGCTCACGAGAGCACTGCAATGGCACCTTCACCTTTCTTGCTGGCCCTACGTCCACTCGGCTCCCACAGCCCGGGGTCAGTGGCAGCTGTCACCCTGTTGTTCTGGTGGATGAATGGCCTTCCCCATGCCAGGGCCTCCAGCTCCTTTTCCAAAGGCCGACTCGAGCTCTATCCCTCCCAGGACTCCAGGCTCAGCCCTCTCAGCCCTGCACCGTAGAAGTCAGCTCTTGTCACTGCCTTCCCATGGGTCCAGGTTGTGCCCGTCTCACTGTTTGAAAACGTTGGTTGCTACAGACGGCCTCTTGCCATGTCCCCAGGGGCTGGAAGTATGAGAGCAGGACATTAGCACAGGGCCCGGGGCAGTGTCCACCCGAAAAAGACTTATTGGATGACCAATTCAATGCTTGATTAAAAGGATGGTGATTGAGAAAAAAAGAAAGGGAGAGAGGGAAGCAATGGGGAGTGAGAAGGGGAGGGCTGTGGGGTGGGTGGGTAGGTTGTGATGGTGACCCGGGAGCTATTTTCATAATTTCACAAAACCTAATAGAAATTGTACACAGACCAAAGTCAGACTGACTTAAAGGTCAAGTCCGGCTGCTTTTGGCAGTGGCCATGCTGGTTATCTCATGCTCCGATTGGCTACCATGAGTGTGTGGTGTGATGAGTAAAGAATGAGGAAGTTGTTATCATTTAGTAGCAAAAAAAAAAAAAAAGATGTTTTAAAACTTAGGATCCAGGGGAATAAGAGGGCCCATGCTGAGAGCTTCAGTCCGGGGAATTGTCATGCCTTTAAAGCAAGACCAACAAATTTTTTTAAGCGACCCAGATCAAACATTGTGAAACTAATTTGCAGTGGCAGTGAGTGTTGTTGAGAGGGGCTTTAGAGTGAGATGAGTAGGGCCCAGTCCCGGGCCAAAAGGTCACCGCTGCTGCGGACAGACCGGGTGCAGAGCGTGGGAAAAGGCTGGGCTCTGCCCTTGGAGGAGCCGTGTCTTGATGGTGCTGGGGGTGTTAGAGAGAGGGTGGAAGGCCGGGCTTGGAGGCGGCCAGCCTCTTCTCTGTGTGGGAATCCTCCCCTCACCACCCCGTGAGTGTTTGGACGCTTCTCCTGATGGGAAACTCAGTGCCCACGTGAGCGCCCGTGGTTGGACAGTTCTGACTGCTGGTATCAGGAGAGCTCTTGTGTCTGTTGAGAGCCTGTCCCTGTGTCCACTGCTCCTGTCCCCATGTCACCCAGTCTTCCCAGTAGCCCCGTGGGTCTGCCCCATGGCTAACATGTTTTATAGATGAAGAAAGTGGGACTGCCCCAAGCAGGGGCCAAGCCCAAGCCTAGACAGGTCCAGCCCTGGAACTGAGCCTTCCCAGCACTGCACTATGCCCCCGGCCGGAGCCATCCCTGCCCAGGTCCCCTGCCTGGGTCCCCCGCCCGGAGCTGCTGTGGCCCCGCACAGCAGACGTTGGTGTCTGGGCTCTGTCTTAGTTTCTTGCTCTGCTGGTCAAGCTTCTGGCTGGGATTGAGCACAGACATGTCAACATCAGCTGTGAGCCTCGTCCCCTTTATACCGGGGGCCACTCTCCACCCAGGGCGGAGGGACCCAGCAATGTGGGTCTGAGCGAGCAGGTTTCAGTCTGAGTTTATCCTGAGATGTCTCCACCTTGGAATCATCTCTACCCAAACTAGATTGGGTTTTGTTTATTTCCTTTTATTTGAGGGGATCTGTGAGCTGTTGCAGTCCAGGGGACAGGAGGGTGGGGGTCATTTGTCACTCAGAGGGAGTGGACATGAATTTTCCTAAAAACTGCATGAAAATATTTCATTTTCCAACAGTACAGATGATGCTTTTCTGTATACATACAGTCAGTAAAAAAAAATCCACCCAGCAGTTGGCTTCTAAGCACACAGAGCGTGGACTGGTTCGGGGGCCCTCGTGAATAGCAAACCCACGGACATTCAGCTCTTCACAGAAGATGGCGAAGTGTTTGCCTGTGACCTGAGGATTCCTCCCACACACTTCTCACTATCTCAGACGACTTGTAATACCTGATACAGGGTAAATACTGTGTAAATGGTTGTCACACTTCCTGGTTTTTATTTGTATTTTCAATTTTTTTTTCTGAATATTTTTTGCATTTGCAGATGTGGAACTGATACAGAGGGTTGAGTATAGTTCCACACAGAAACAGCAAGTTCTGGAAACCGCGGCACGGTTCTGTTAATGAATAGCACACCCAGAGACGCGGACAGCTTTTACCCAAGTGTACACGTGTGTCTGCGCACAGGAAAGAGGCGAGAGCGCCTACCAGGATGTCAGTGATGGTTATAACGGTCCCAAGAGCCCATTTTTGTTTTCATCTTCGTACAGCCTTACTCATGTTTGGTGGGGAAAAAAGAGTAGAGGTCAATAACGAAATTTCTTAAGTACTGAATACAGCTGCAGCGGAGGGCAAACAGAGCAAAAGGGAACCTGTGAAACCTATCAGGGTTGGTTAAAAACAGCAGCGTCTGATGTGGCAGAGCCCGCCAGGCTCAGAGCTCCAGAATTCAGAGTTCAAGGAATAACCTTGTCTTATGAAGCTCTTCACGGCTCACTCCTAGGGAGAGCAGAGGACTCTGCAAGACGGGCGGCAGCGAAGAGTCTGTGGCTGTCTCATCCCAGCTCAGGACCGAAAAGTACCTAAGTGATGCCTCTCAGGGGGCCTTGGCTGTCCCTGCACTCTCCCTCCGGAAACTGGTTGTGCTGTCTGTGAACCAAGGTGGGCGAGAGACAGGTGGTAGCAGCTGTGTGGCTGTAGGGGTCTCAGGGCCGCACTTGGGGGTCCCTATCCTGCCCAGGGGTCTCGGGCCGCCCCTTTGAGAGGTCAGACACAGTGGGGTTCCTATTCTGACTGACCTTGAAGTGGACCAGCAGCACCTGAGACTCTGCCCAGCAAACGGTCTGAGAAAGCACCGGAGGGTCGTCCAGCAGTGAGATGCCTCATTGTCCTCGTCCTGAACAGAGAAACAAGGCAAGTTCGCGCCAGACGCCCACTGCGGGCTGCACGGTGCCACAGGCCCTGACATGCCGGTTCTTGTCTAATATTCACACAACGGTGACTCCCCTGTTCAGCCTCTATTTTACAAATGGGGAAACTGAGGCTTAGAAGACGAAAATACTTTCCAAGACGGAATAATCAGATGAGTTTTCTCAAACCCCTGGGCACCCTCAATAAGGATTTATTGACCAGAATTGAACAAACAAATGAGTAAATGAATTAACAATAAAGCCCAAACTAAACTAAAGGAAAGAAGTAACAAATAGAACAGACAGATATAATGTGGGAAGTTAATGGATTAGAACTATAGTATTTATTTTACATAGATTGTGTAGCTCTCGTAACATCAAGAAAACCTTATTTTTGATCCCTAACTAACAAAAAAAATTAACACATATGTTAATAATATTTTATAATAACATTTTTATCAATCCCTTCCTGAATTCCTTGGTCCAGGCGTCACCCTGAATTTGAAAAATCCTTTCTGCACCAGCCTTTGACCCAGGAATCGAAACGGAGCGTTGAACCTCATTAACAAGCTTGTACTTGCAATTTCTTCACTGAAGAAATATTTCCACTTATCAAGAGACGGCATTTCCTCAAGGGACAAGAGCCTCCTGTGAGACGCAAGACCAGCCCCAGGGGACAACTGGGACTGGGCTTCGTGATTGCGTCTGGTGTCTCATGGTCTCCACGACGAACGCCACAAAGCAATGGCTTAAGGCTAGAGGACTTTGTTCCGTCCCAGTTCTGGAGGACAGAAGTACCAAACCAAGCCGTCCCAGGGCAGTGCTCTCTGGGGAGGCTGCAGGGAGCTCCTTTCCGGTGTCCTCCAGCCTCTGCACTCAGTGGCTGGTGGCCTCCTCTCTCAGTGGCTGGTGGCCTCCAGCACTCAGTGGCTGGTGGCCTCTGCGCTCAGTGGCTGGTGGCCTCCTCGCTCAGTGGCTGGTGGCCTCCGTGGTCAGTGGCTGGTGGCCTCCGCGGTCAGTGGCTGGTGGCCTCCGCGCTCAGTGGCTGGTGGCCTCCTCGCTCAGTAGCTGGTGGCCTCCGTGCTCAGTGGCTGGTGTCCTCCAGCACTCAGTGGCTGGTGGCCTCCATGCTCAGTGGCTGGTAGCCTCCTCGCTCAGTGGCTGGTGGCCTCCGTGGTCAGTGGCTGGTGGCCTCCTCGCTCAGTAGCTGGT